>JAODAL010032267.1:0-47180 GCA_025379985.1 Phyllomedusa bahiana | reverse complement strand
GATTCCAAATCACATTGGTTGATATTTTTAGTAAATTTTTGTGTTTGTGCGGTCCCAATTTTGCTAAAAAAATGTTTTTTATTCTAATAGTTCTACAAAGTTTATAGAAACCCAATGTGTAATAAACATTTTGATATCCTGATTAGGAACACAATTCAAGCCCTTTTTCAATAAACCACTTGTTGTGAACTGGTTATTTCTTTAGAAGAAATATTTAAGATTAACAAAGATACTTTTCCTTCTGGTTTTCATAAGGACTGAACGTAGTCAGTTGTCTGTAAAAAGGAAACTGCCTCTGCTCCTTGCACAGCTCTCCCCCATATCAGTTATCATGAATATGGAAAATATTTACAGGAAGTAGGTCACAGATCTCGGACCCAGAGGTTTACAGGGAACTTGAAAGTGATCCCAATAGAGAGCTTCAGAAAGCCATTGAAGATATGTTACCAGAGACAGTACAGGAGGGCATTAAATCCTCGCAAATGACAGAGATACTTATGAGAGTTTTACTCACGAGTGCCCATCTTGTACATGATCCCTATGGTACATAAGTCATTACAAGCACTGGTAGACCCATTGTGTCTGGAGTTATCCCTCAATTAGAGCCCCTAGCTGCTTACATTTATGTTTTTTTGCAAACGGTGATAAAATGAGTTAAAATGAGCCATACGCTACAAACAACAGGTCAGTTTCTAAGCACCATAGCTATGATTGATTGTACCTTAGACATCAAGTCCTTGTTTACTAATATACCATAAATGGAAGGTATGGAAGCAGTTAGAGAAGTGTTGTGTTAATTTTACTAGATGGGGTCCCCTGTGGCTCCAAGTAATGCTAACATTTTCATGATGTTTTTTTAAAAAACGTTTGCATTTGAATAATCTTTTAAGGACTTCATTGAGTCCTGGCATAGATATGTGGACGACGTGTTCCTGCTGTGGTCTGGTTCTGACTTCTGGTTGGACCTCGCAAATCATATCAATAATCTACATCCTCTTATCAAGTTCTCTCTGACCAAAAATGAGGAGGTTGTGTTCCTATTTGGATGTTTTGTTACAGGAAAAAGAAGCTACGGAACAATGTGACTGCCTGGATGAGTTGACGACCCAATTTCAGGGCATGGCGGGGCTTATGAATCTAATTTCACAGCGTCTGGACGCCATAACGACCCCGGTACCCGGACCTGCCATCCCATCTATGTCCCTACCTGCCCCTTCTTTTAGTGATCCAAGCACCCGTCAGAAATCTAAGATGCTGCTACCGGATCGCTTTGATGGTAATCCTGACAGATTCCGATACCTTTCGAGAATCCTGTCTCTATTTTTTCACTTAAATTTAAATTTTTCCAATGAGGCTGAAAAAATAGCAATTGTTGTGTCTCTCCCCCGGGGCCCGACCTCAGATTGGGAATTAGCTATACCACCTGAAGCCCCTGAGTGGAGATCAGTGGACAGATTTTTTTTTTAGCTCTAGGCCTGTTTATGATAATCCCAACCGTGCGACATGGGCAGAATCTCAGCTGTTATTATTCAGCAAGGCGTCGCTTCGGACCGAAGACTACTGTTCCGAGTTCTGCCAATGGTGTACGTTGAACCGGGTGGTCTGCCCAAAACCTCTAAAAACCCTCTTCAGGAAAAGGGCTGTCTGATGCTGAAAAAGTGCTATGGTCAGCCACCCAACCCCTGAGACCCTAAATGACTTCATGACTTTAGCCGTAACTATTGAAAGAAGACTAAGGGAGAGACGCAGGTAAAAGCAAGGGGGTTTGTTTCTTCAGCTCAAGTCAAGCTTTCCTGTAAAACCTCCTTCTAACTTCTTGGAAAGTTCCTCTCTTCCTTTTCCCTCTCAGTCTTTTGGAGAAGAACCCCTGGTCTTGGGTTGCATATCTGCTGCCATAGGAGGAGACACCGGTTGGAGAACGGCCTTGTGCCTTTATTGTGGAAAACCGGACCATTTTCTGAGAACTGGCCGAACTAGGCCCAAGTAACCCGGGGAAACACCCAAAAGGGCCCCGAACAATTTCCAGAAGGTAACTCGGATGTACAGGTACCTCCCAACTCTAATAACAAGTTTGTTTTGCCCGTAACCTTGGGGTTTCTAGTTCCAAGAGGTTTGCTTGTCGAGCCTGGTTGACTCAGGTGCTGCAGCTAGTTTTATCAGCCATGGCTGTTTGCTCAAGCCTTGGGGTTGGAACTAGTTCCATTGTGTTCTCCCTTTTCAGTTTCAAGTGTCGATTCTGCCTCCCCAACCCGGAGGGAAAAATAAAATTTCATACTGCAGAGATCACTTTAGATGTTGGGAGTTCACATACTGAAAAAGCTTTCTTTTTTGTCATGTAGAAACTCACTACGGATATTATTCTTGGGTTGCCCAAGCTCCGTCTCCATAATCCCGTATTCGACTGAGGACCACGAGGGTTTATCAAATGGGGGGACTTGTTTTGGTTCTCATTCGAAGACAGCGCACTCCTTGGTGTGTGCTGTAATTGATATGATATTTCAGAATGTAATTTCGTCTTCAATGGCGGCTTGATGGAGACGTGGTGGATAAACTGCCTCTGCACTAGCCTGATGTTTGCACTATAGACCTCTCTCCGGGAACAGAGCTCAACTATTCTGCCCCGGAACGAGAATCTATGTACCGGTATATTGAGGAACCTGAAAATATTCTTCCTCCGGGAGAAGTTGTCGCCACTAGTGTTGAGCGATTTTTATCGACAAAAGGTGAAAAACGGCAAGGTTTTTATGGTGATCGAAAAATTTTCCAGATCATGCGATAATTAAGGTTAAAATCTGTGCATCAAACTATTAAGATCGCGCCTTTTTCGGCGCTTCCTGTAATTTTGGCGGCCTGCAAAGGAGTTTACAGAATTGAGCAGGGTGAGATGGGTGTGCGACGTATGACTGGGATGTGTATTGGTTGCGATTGGCTGGGAAAAAATCCACATGACTCGTTTTACATAGAACAAGCTTCCTGTTTCAGCCTCAGTGTCTATCAGCGTCTCTAGGGATTTGGACCTGACGGCTCTGCTTGGTGGCCAAATCAGCCATCAGCGAAATTAGTCTATTTCTGCAACAGAGAACCTCTACTGTTAGCTGTGATCCTTCCAATTTAGTTAGATTAGAGATTTGAACTTTTTATTGTGTTAGCTAGAGAATTTTAACGCAGCATCTACTGCTGTAAATTCACGGCTGGTGGGAGCGGGGGGAGGGGGGCGGGGCCCGCGGCGAGGCCGGAAGCAGACACGAGAGCTCTATCTATAAAAGAACCACTGGATAAAGTTCACCAAGGAGACCATTAGTGTAGACCCAATGGGTAGTGGAATATCTTTGCTTTATTAACAGTTTGCTATTGAAAATTAATTTCACATGGATATTGGAAGCCTGATCTGTATACTGGATAAACATCATTCTAGTATCTGCAGGTCTCTTTTGTTAGCTGCAAAAACTCCACTGTTTATTATTCCAGTATACATTTCAGTTAGGTGTTCAATTTTACCCACTACACCTGGTCTGGTGATATATCCACCTTGCGCATTAAAATTACAATCCAGCAATCTTGTAGTCCGCACAGGTTGCTGTTGTGGTGTGGCCACAAATACGTGTGTTGTATGTACGGAAAACAATTCAGTTAAGTGTTTTTTGACGTTTTGCCACCCTAGCCTGTTCATTGGTCAGCAGCAGCATCTAGTAAATCTTAATAACAGCTATTCATTATTCACCACAGGTGAATTGAAAGGTGCAAAAAAAAAAAAATACAGTTTATTATATCACAAACCATAACAGTTACGTGGTTTTTTGACATTTGCGCACCCAGCACTGTTCATTGACGCAGCATTATACGTAAATCTTAAAACAGCAATTCTATATTCACCACGGTGAATTGAAAGGTGCAAAAATTACCGTTTATTATATCAAAACATAAGGTTACGTGTTTCTTGACTTTTGCGCACCCCCCCAGAGCCTACTGTTTCTTGAGACGCAGCATCTGTGACGTGAGATAAAGTCTTAAGAACAAGCAATTCTATATTCACCCACAGAGTGGACTAGTGAAAGGTGCAAAAAATACGTTAATTATACTGCTCAAAAAACATAACAGTTACGTGTTTTTGCTGCTATTTTGCGCACCCAGCACTGTTCATTGAACGTAGCGATCTACGTAAATCTTAAAAACTCAATTCTATATTCACCAAGGTGAATTGAAAAGGTGCACAAAAATACAGTTTATTATTATCAAAACATAACAGTTACGTGTTTTTGAATTTTGGCGCACCCAACCACTGTTCTTGAGCAGCATCTAGTAAAATCTTTTAAAAACAGCCAAATTCTATATTCTCCACAGGTGAATTGAAAGGTGCAAAAAAATACCGTTTATTATATCAAAACAATTAACAGTTACGTGTTTTTTGACTTTTGCGTCACCAGCACCTGTTCATTGACGCCAGCATCTACGTAAATCTTAATACAGGCAATTCTATATTCACCCAAGGTGAATTGGAAAGGTGCAAAAAATACCGTTTTATTATATCAAAAACATAACAGTTACGTGTTTTTTGACTTTTGCGCACCTAGCACTGTTATTGACGCAGCATTCTACGTAAATCTTAAAACTGCAATTCTATATTTACCAAGGTGAAATTGAAAGAGTGCAAATAATACCGTTTATTATATCAAAACATATCAGGTACGGTTGTTTTTTGACTTTGCGCACAGCACTGTTCATTTGACGCAGGCATCTACGTAAATCTTTTAACAGCAATTCTTATTCACCACAGGTGAATTGAAAGGTGCAAAAAAATACCGTTTATTATATCAAAACATAACAGTTACGTGTTTTTTGACTTTTGCGGCACCAGCATGTTCATTACGCAGCATCTACGTAAATCTTAAAACAGCAATTCTATATTCACCACAGGTGAATTGAAAGGTTGCAAAAAAATAAGTTTATTATATCAAAAACATAACAGTTTACGTGTTTTTTGACTTTTGCGCCTTCCCAGCACTGTTCATTGATGAGCAATCTACGTAAAATCTTTAAATCCCAGCATTTCTATATCACCACAGGTGAATTGAAGGTGGCAAAAAAAATACCGTTTATTATATCAAAACATAAAACAGTTACGGTGTTTTTTGACTTTTGCGCACCCAGCACTGTTTCATTGACCGCAGCATCTCGTAGATCTTAAAAACAGCATTCTATATTCACCACAGGTGAATTGAAGGTGCAAAAAAATTTACCGTTTAATTATATCAAAAACATAACAGTACGTGTTTTTTGACTTTTGCGCACCCAGCACTGTTCTTGGACGCAGCATCTACGTAATATATCTGTAAAACAGCAATTTATACGCTCACGCACAGGTGAATTGAAAGTGCAAAAAATACCGTTTATTTTATCACAATGAACATAAACGTCGCTTTACGTTTTTTTGACTTTGTCAGCCCCGCACACTTGTTCATTTGACGCTCCCCTGCATCTACGTAAATCTTAAAACAGCAATTCTATATTCACCACAGGTGAATTGAAAAAGGTGCAAAAAATACCGTTTATTATATCAAAACATAACAGTTACGTTGTTTTTTTTTTTACTTTTGCGCACCCAGCATGTTCATTGAGCGCAGCATCTACGTAAATACTTAAAAACACATGCTATTCTATATTCACCAAGGGGAATTGGAAAGGTGCACAAAATATAGCAGTTTATTATATCAAAATCATAACAGTTACGTGTTTTTGACTTTTTGCGCACCCAGGCGCACACAGTCATTGACGCCGTAAGCCTGTGCATCTACGTAAATCTTTAAAACAGCAATTCTATATTTACCACAGGTGACTGAAAGGTTGCCAAAAAATACCGTTTATTATATCAAAACATAACAGTTACGTTGTTTTTTGTACTTTTGCGCACCCAGCACTGTTCATTGATGCCAGATCTACGTAATCTTTAAAACAGCAATTCTATTTTTCACGCCGACAGGTGAATTGTAAAGGTGCGCGCTAAAAAAAATACCGTTATCTATTATATCAAAAACATAAACAGTTACGTGTTTTTTGACTTTTGCGCACCCAGCCACTTGTTATTGGACGCAGGCATCTTACGTAAATCTTAAAAACAGCATTCTATATTCACCACAGGTGAATTGTAAGGTGCAAAAAATACAGTTTATTATATCAAAACATAACAGTTACGTGTTTTTTGACTTTTGCGCACCCAGCACTGTTCTTTGACGCACAGACCATCTACGTAATCTTAAAACAGGCAATTCTATATTCACCACAGGTGAATTGAAAGGTGCAGAAAATACCGTTTTTTATTATCAAAACATTAACTGTTAACGTGTTTTAGTTTTGCTGCACCCAGGAACGTTGTTCATTGAGCGCGAGCATTACGTAAATCTTAAAACTGCAATTCTATATTCACCACAGGTGAATTGAAAGGTGCAGATAAAAAATACGTTGTATTATACCAAAACATAACAGATATGTGTTTTTTGGACTTTTGCCCAGATCCAGGATTGTTGATAGACCACCTTGCAGGTTAAATTTGAATCCGAGCAATTTTGTTTTGATAAGAGGATTTGAGAAATAGCTGTGATTTGCCGTCTGTTGTTAATAAGTGACTTCCCAAAATATTCCATACCTTCTCTAAATTTTTATATTTCTCAAAACATGGAGCGAAATGCTTGTGGTAAGCGGGAGAAAAGAGGGGGGTGCACATGAGGTATAGGTACGAGAGGCACACGGTGCTCCTTCCAGTGCTGGCGCACAACACGCAGCATCTCTGCCTGCGGATCGTCAGTTGCAGGACCGTCAGGCCTGGTCATCGTGGGTCAGGGCCCTGTGAATCTAATAGTAACGAACATCGTCGCAATACTGTCCTTCAGTGGTTAATGCAACCTGCATCTAGCGGAGTCTTGCCTCCTCGTCCTCGACAGTCACGGCCACCAAATGTCGTCATCAGCAACATCAGCATCCGTCCAACATTGAAGCAGCCCAAATGTCAACTCGTGTAGCCCACCACTGTGGAAGATCATCCAGTTTGTTCTGAAGACACCTCATTTGATGACCAAAAATGCGGTTGGGGCAGAATAATGCGCATCATTGTTAAAAGATCAAGAGGATGATTTAGCTCCGCGCTTCTGGACGCCCAGTTATGATGCAATCGAGGAGGCGTGGAAGGGAAGCGGTCTCAATCGGCAAAAAATCCCCCGGTGCGCGGTGGCAACGACTATGCAGTTGCCCCTTGCTTGTAGCCCGCAGCTTCTGGATGCAGAAAGTCAGGAACGACCCATAAGTCACCTGTGTTGATGATGATGATAATGATGACGACATTTGCGGATCCATCCTGGTCTTTTCCGCGAATTGCTTGCGACGCGACTCATTCATCAGTGGACGAGGAGGAAGACGATGTGGGTTGTGTCAATACGGGTTCCCGCACAAAAAGGTGGAGTGGGCGGTCGCAGAAGTCCGCTGATTATTATTTCCGCCAGCTACGGTCAGCGCAAAACCCCGCTCCTCCTTCTTTATCGCCGTCAATTAGGTCCAGGACCTTTCATGCCTTGGCCTTCTTTGAGAAAGCCTCTGATTCACCAGCGATGTCATATGCCGCCTTTGCGTTAAACGCATAAGGGTAGAGGCAAGAACCTTAAGTGGTTAACCACCACCAACATGTCTAGTCACATGCAGCGAATGAATGAGTTGAATGGAGGGGAAACACACTTGGCCAAAAAGGCCTGCCGATGCCGGGCCTCCAACCACTGTCAACACCCTTGGTCTCGCCTCCTCCTCCTACGGCCACCACCAAGCGTTCCTCAGCATGCCCATGTCTTCTCAGAGTCATGATCAGGGATAGCCTCCGCTTCAGCCTCCACCGTCGCTCCGGAAGTACACCAGCACCACCAGAGACCCATCCTACCGCTTCTCCTTCCGCCAGTTTGACGTCGCGCTGCAACGCCGGTTCAGCCTGGTCAGTCTAGCAGACCTAGCCTTTCTGTCTTCCAGGTTTGGAGCAGAAAAAAACAACTTTAACCCATACCATCCCAAAGCCAAAAGCCTGGATGGTCGGCATTGCAGGCTTTTGGCCTTGAAAATGTTGCGCTTTACCGTCTGGTGGACACCAGATGGGTTCCGCCACGTCATTGGCCCTCGCCTGCCCCCAATACCAGATTGCCGGAGCAGGCATTGTCTTTTGCCAGAAAAGCCCTGTCCCTGCCCTGGCCAGCCAAGTTGTCATCTAAAAATTTCAAGCGCATTGTTGCATTCGTGTCCCGGGAAAAAGTCCATTCTTCACCTCCGACACATGGACTAGTATGCACGGCCACAGCGCCAGCTATATCCTCATGTGGACCGCTCACTGGACGTGAGCTCTGTGGGTGGATGTCACTCTGGGGGGTGAACGGTGGCTCTCAGGCTCGAACGCACGCTCTTGCAAAACCGGCTGGGATGGTGCAGGGCTCTTTCCCCAAGGTCACTCTGGTGGCATCACGTGCCCAGAATGACACCAGGACCGTGTGAAATTAATCTGCCTTGGAGATCGTCCACATCACAGGTCAGGAGCTGTGGACGGCTCTAAGACAACTGAGACCGAGCGCGGCTGGGTGGACAAGAACTTGTGCCAGGCAACAGGGGTGTGCGATAAGTAAACGGCGGAAATCTGCTGGCCGCGCTTAATATCGGTAGGGCTGGGAGCAATCCCTTGCCTGGCACATGTCATGAACCTTGTGTCAGTAAATTATTTAAAGAGGCTGTACCCGGAGTCTGGACTGCCTGCTGAAGAAGGCTAGAGGGTCTGAGTTCGCCAATTCCGCCGGTTCGCACCCTGCTTCGTCGCCTGGATCTGCGTTTTTGCAGCGTGACAGCTCGGCCTCCCAGTCAACCGTCTCAGTTGTTGAACCGTGGAGGCAATCACGCTCCACAGTGCTCCCAGCGATTGTGGCCAGCAGCGCAATGCCATTACGCAGTACGAAGTGACACATGGCCTGACAAGCAGCGGTTCGGACCTCGCGGTGTTGAACCACGAGAGTGGAGGCAGTGAAAGAGCTCTGCACCCCATCCCTTGCCAGTTTTTGAAGAAGCCACCAAAAATGGTCAGTGTGGACAATGCCCTTGTACAGCTGATGAGCAGTTTTGGTGTCTTAGTTCTGAACGATCGTGGATTCTCTGAAACATACAGGTCCCGCCAGCGACGGAGGAGGAGACGGACACAGGATGCGGACACGGAGCCTTTCTCTCCGTCAAAATCCACAAGGCCGACAGCTTTTCCACAATTTCATCGGTCTTCATTAGCAGTGGTTCGGGGTCCAGAGCTAGTGCAAAGGTGGTGCATCAGCTCTCAGGGTTGACATACTCAGGCAAATCAGAGCTGTGTTGAAGCTGTGCCCGGAGGCAGCGGAGGAGGAGGAGGAGGTATTCCTAGACACGATGTGAACGAACGTCCCTGCTTGGAAGAGGTTGGCGCGAAATTTGAGGCGGAGGAGGAAGATGAGGAACATCAAGTTTGAATAGTGCCCCTCGAACCAGAAGGCTTGGGAAATCAAGGCTCCATCTCTCAAATGAGTGCTGGATGCTCCATTTCCTCCAAACAGATCTCGCATTAGAAGGCCATCAAAATGAAACAACAGTTACTGGTGGGCCACATCCTGGGATCCCCGGTACAAAACAAAAATCAGCACTTTCCTTCCACCTACCCCAAATTAGAGAGTAAAATGCACGGAGGAAATGGAGCTTGCTGATTGATCAACTGGAGACATCTGTTGCGTCATGCTTCACGTTCCCAAATGTCACGGTGGTTTGGAACAACATCAGCGACGTGACAGCAGTAGAGTGCCAAGTAGGCGTTAGCGTGCTGCAGCGGCAAGGTGGCAGAAGCCTAATGGGTGACCTTGCAATTTTGTTTACCACCTCACCAACGCATGCAATGCAGCGCACACATTCCAACACACAGAGATTCAGCTTAAGATCATGGTGCACGGACTATCTGGTCTCAACACCGATTGATTTTGCATGTAGTTCCGGCGACCCAATAGACCTTCTGGGTATCAAAATGGCACGAATGGCCCGAGCTGGCTCGTCACCACACATCATAGAGGTGTGTACTTGCACAGCAGCCAGCGTCATATCTGAGCGGAACCATCAGCACAGCTGGGGAGGAGTCATTACAGACAAACGCATCCGGCATTTCCACAGGATAATGTGGAATCGTTGACTTTCTCAAGATGAATCAGCATGGATCTCTGTTGATGTTGTGGCCAATTGACGAGGTCAACCGATTAAGTGCCAGTCTACTTCACATTAGTTTCAAACAGAAATGATCGTCTGAAAACTTTTTTTTAAATGATATTTCTTACTGCAATTGTTATTCTCTTTTCCCAACAGTGTCATTTTGCTGGTTTTGCTGTGAGGGAGACTGTCAAGACAGCAAGGTTTCATGACAAACACCGTATCCATTTAATCACTTTATCTTAAGAAGTTTTCGCATTGTCATGGTTTTGAGGTTCATGTTCTGTGATTAACAGCAATAATCATGGTCCTTTGGAACAGAAATGTGGTCTTCTAAAGTGGCATTTCTCCCTCAAATTTTTAATAGTGTTTGAGAAGTCTTATTTATAATTTTTTGAGGGTCATGTTGCTGTGAGATACAGCTATAATTATGTCCCTTTGAAACAGAAATGTGGCTTCTAAGTGGCATTTATCCCTAAACATATTTTTAATAGGGGCGGAGAAGTATATTGATAATTTTTTGGGTCATGTTTTGGCTTTTTTTTTGGTTGAAATGCAGCAATACTACAGGTCCTATTATAAAAAATGTTGTTTTTCTAACAGACATTTGTTCTTCTCAATTGACAAAGTGGCTAAGGGTCATGTTTGAATTTATTGGGGCATTTTGCTGTGACATGAGCTATACTAAGGTCCTATTCGTAAAAGCGGTTGTTTCTAACCGACATTTGTTCTTCACAATTGTCAAGAGTGGTCAAGGTTGTGGTGCTGTCAGAAACAGGAATAGGTAGGACACTAGTTAATGGACACATATTGCAAAAGACTTGTTTTTGCAAGATCATTGTAAAACATAGCTATTCAATCCCTGTTTGAGACAACCCATTTAATACAATGAAAAAAGAGAAACAAAAGACCATGGTGGGATTCCATCCTATTTAAAAATGTGTTTCTAGGAATAAAGTACTAAAAAAACTTTGCTTGTACAAATAGATGTTAAAAAAATTCTCTGAATGTATAAGGGAGGTACAGGAAACTTGACCAGATGTAGGTTATTCAGAGGACATGGAGTATAGGAGACACGGGACAGAGAACAAAGTACAGAGACCAGTTCCTCCAGCACGTGGAGTAAAATGAGAAAAAGAATGCCAAGATAAAGGGGCAACTGGTGTAACCAGTAGAGTAAACCACAGTATTTTCCAAGTGAAGCTCAATTGGTCCACCACTCATACGGAGGGGCAACAAGCGCTACCCAGGTATTGACTGTGTACAGAGGGAAGGCTGGAGTTCTCACACTTCCGCTTTGCATCTTGCTTCAGCACGGACAGTTTTCGTTTGACTGCGTCATCAGGCATTTTAACCTGGTGTTATAGATGAGGACGCCGCCTGGGCTTTCACCGCACCCACTGTATAACTCGGCCCTGGGTCATTGCTGTGTTGGACCAGGACAGGTATAGTCAATGTCCAGTTCAACTAAAAATCGGTGGTTTGAAAGACTCCTTTTTCCTCGGCACTTTTTAATTGTGGGGGTCATGCAGTTTGGGGCTCAATGCTGTGGCCTCAGTGACAGGTTATAGTTAATGTCCAAGTTTCAACTAAATGGTGGTTGATAAGAAGACTGCTCGTTTTACGGCACTTTTTAAATGTTGTGGGTTCATGCAGGTTTGGGGCTCATGTGCGTTCAGGGACAGGGACTATTTCAATGTCCAGTTCAAGTAACATGATGGTTCAAATCATACTGCCTTCAGAGGGGTATTGTGTGTGACTTTAATAACCGTAAGGAGTGGTTGCCCTAAGACTGGTGAGCACGTATCCATTTGACGTTTAGTCTTTGGGATGTTAATTTTCAGCTTCTCCAGCCTTGGTTTGGGTGTAATTAATGAAGGTGTTGTTGCTTCTCCCATAGACTTTAATGGACATCACGCATAATCGATGCTCACGATAGAAAAACACCTTATCGATAGCGGCTGACCAGACTATCGACTATCGCTCTCGATGCTCCGATAGCCAACGCAATCGCTCAACACTAGTCGCCACTAGTCCCCGGATCGATTGCTAAACGGTCTTATTCAATCGACTTGAGGGCCTTAACAACACTGTGCTTATTAGACAGACGACTGGAGTCCGCGGAGAAGTCGATTGCTACTCTTATCAACTGACTTGTCTTGAGGACCATAAACAACGGCTTAGACGACTGTTAGCGACTCACAACGCAGTAAATTATGTGATCCCAGTGAGTAAAATAAGGGAGGGGTTACCCCTCATGTAAGTTATACGTCCCCCGTAGGTGGTTATATACTTTATATATCTCCAGTAGGTAGTTGGGTAGTTTATATGTCCCCCAGCATGTATATAGGCAGGTTATTGATCACCCAGCAGGTACCTATTGGGAGGTTATGGTCGCACAGCAGGTTATGGGCAGGTTATGGATTCCCCCCAGTAGGTAACAGGCAGGTTATGGATACCCCAGTGGGTATATAGGCAGGTTTAGGTCCGCCTGCAGGGATATAGGCAGGTTTAGGCTCCCTCCAGCAGGTATATAGCAGGTTTAGGTCCTCCAGCGGTATATCAGGCAGGGTTTCTGGTCCTTCCCTACGCGCAGGTTATATATGGCAGGATTTAGTCTGTCCCAGCAGGTAAGTTTGGACATGAGTTATGGAATCCCCACAGCAGGTCATAGTGGACAGGTTATGGATCACCCCTCCAGAGCATGGTATTATTGGCAGGTTATGGTGGGGGGGGGGGTGTGGGAACCCCCAGTTAGGTATATAGGCAAGGGTTTAGAGGTCCCCCTCTGCACGGTATATAGATAGCTTATAGGCCCACAGCACGTGTGGTATATAGGTAGCGCGCTCGTAGGCCTCACAGCAACAGCATGTTGGTAGATTTATAGCTCTCCCTGCTTGTATTATAAGTAGATAATGTAGCCCCCATGCACATATGGTAGTAGTTAATCAGCCCCCCTCCCTGCTAATATAAACAGTAGATAAAGGTTATCCCTCCCTGCACATAGATAGCCCCACATTAATCAGTGATAATAGCACCCCTCCCTGCACATATGGACAGTCGATATAGCCCCCCCTCCTGCAAATTGTGCAGTAGATAATAGGCCCCCTCCCGCTGCACTACAATATGCGGACAGTAGATTATAGCCCCCCTCCCTGCACAATGACAGGTAGATAGAATAAGCATCCCTTTTGGCACATATGAGACAAGTGATAATCTAGCCCCACACACCCTTCCCTGCACATAGGACAGTAGAGTAATAGCATCTCCTCCGCCCTGCACATCTCGGACAGTAGATCAATAGCCCCCCTCCCTGCACATATGACAGTAGATAATAGCATCCCTCCCTGCACATTCATGTCACAGTCAGTGTGTAATACACCCCTCCCTGCACATAATATGCCAGTTAAGATATAGGCCCCCCCTGCCCTGACATATGTACAGTAGATAATAGCCCCCTCCCGCAAATATGACACCAGTAGACTGCAATAGCATGACCCTCCCTTGCACATATGGAAGTAGATAATAGCATCCCTCCCTGCACCATTAAAGTGATAATAGCCCCTCCCTGCACATATGACAAGTATGCATAATAGCCCCCCTCCCTGCACATATAACCAGTAGATAATAGCATCACCTCCCTCGTCACATATGGACAGTAGATATATAGCAGTCCCCCCGCCACATTATAATAGTAGAGATAATTTTTTAAAAAAGAGCCTCTCCCGCCCCCCACCCTGCCCATATAACAGTCGATAATAGCCCCCCCTCCCTGCACATATGAAGTAGATAATAGCCCCTCCTCCTGCACCAATATCGACAGTAAGGATTATATGCATCCATCCCTGCCATATGACAGTAGAATATAGCCCCCCTGCACATATAACAGTAGATAATAGCCCCCCTCCCTGACATATGAACAGTAGAGTGCTAATGCCCCTCCCTGCACATATAAACAGTAGATATAGGCCCCCTGCTACATATGACAGTAAGAGTAATAGCCCTCCCTTCACTTGTATAACAGTAGCATAATAGCCCCCAGCATGAATAGAGCTAATTAAAAGTTAATAACCTGACAGCACTCACCTGACCGCATCGCTCCCCACTGCTTTGTCGCTGTGTCCGTGACCGAGTCTTTTCTTCTGCAGCGCCGTGACGTCACAGGCTCCGCGCCTCGTGAGGCAGCGTTATGACCGCACACCGCCCGTGCCTCACGCCGGCAGCAGCCACAGTGTCCGCCTCCTGCTGCGGCCACAGGAGTACGCTGCGGAGCTCTTGCTCACGCCAAAGCATACTAAAAGCTGATGTGCGTTTCGGCGGACCACATATCAGTTTAGTCCCGCCACGCTGCCGTTCGCCTCACTCCGTCCTAAGCCGACTAGCTTAGCGACTGGTTAAAACGGCTTGAGCGACCTCCTAATCAGATCGGGCCCGGCCGCGTCGGTCGGCAACTAGCGGGCGGCGCGAGGGACTTGTGTCGACTCACTGTGGAATTTCAGATCTCGCGCGCGTCCTCGGGACTACAGACATACCATAGTTCTCTGCTGGTTATGAGCAGTCTCCACTTTTGCCTGTGACGATGTTTTTGACAAACCTCAATGTGTATTCCGCCGATATTACAGGTGTGAAAACTATAATATGAATCGCTCCGCTTAAACCGACTGAGTGACACATGTTCTAGGCTAGGAGTACATATGACTGTCTTAAAAACAACTGCGACCAACTAAACAAATCTGATTAAAAAACGCTCGGAACTCAGACCAGAAGTGGCTCCATGATGTGCACTGCCCATCAAGTAAAATCTCTTACTCACATCAAGTCTTGTGTAAAAGGGATATCTCCTTGTCTGCTGCCCCCCCCTTTCAATCCTCACTTCGTAGTGTTGTTGTTGAGAGTCGATTTCCTTGTACTCAGCGCTTTGGAGCGGCCTATATGCGCTTACTGATGGGAATCTAGAGATGAGCTTTCTGGTCTGAGTCGACGTTTTTTTATTGATTTGTTTTAGTTTGGGCGTTTTTAAAGAGTCTTAATGGTGTCTCCTAGACCTTAGAGCTGTGCAGCAGCGTTTAACGGCGGATTCAATTTTAGTTTCACAACCTGTAACTCGGCGGGATACATTGAGTGGAAAAACATCGTCACAGCAAAAGTCGCGTAGTTGCTACTGGAGAACCAGCATAAACTTGGTATGTCTGTGTGGTGGAGGACACAATAGATCTATGCTCATTCACAGTCGCAGCTGACTAGTCCCCTCGGCGCCGCCGCAATCCACCAACCGCGCCGATCGTTAGTGGTCCTAAAGCCTCCGTTTACCAGTCGTCTAAGCATCGGTCTGTAGAGGACGTTGGCTGACAGACGGGGCCCACGCCGCCCGGAGGGGTGTGCGGGACTAACTGTATGTGCGTCCGCCGGACGCACATACAGTTAGATGCTTTGGCGGTAGCAGAGAGCCTCCGCAGAGTACTCTGTTGGCCGCAGGATAATAGGAGCGGCTCTGTGCGCGCCGCGAGTAGCACGGACGCGGTCGTGTGCGCGTCTATCACGTCGTGGCCCCGCCTGCGCACGGCATGTGAAGTCAAGCCGACTCTGAAGAATAGAAGACCGGGAGCTGGGGACAGCGGACAGCCTGTGGGGAGCGAGTCACGGTGGAGGAGGCGGTTAGGTTATTACTTTTAATTAGCCTATTCATGCTGGGGGCTATTATCTACTGTTATATGTGCAGGGCGGGGGCTATTATCTACTGTGTCAAGTTGACGCGAGCAGGTGGGGCCTATTATCTACTGTATATGGTCGCCAGGGATGGGGTGCTGTTTATCTACTGTCATATGTGCAGGGAGGGGGGCTATTATCTACGTACTGTTATTATGTGCAGGGGGGGCTATTATGCTTTATTGGGCATATACGTGTGCAGGGTGAGGGATGCTCCATTACTACTGTCATATGTGCAGGAGGGTGCTTATTATCTACTTTCATTGTGCAGGGAGGGGGGCTATTATCAACTGTTATATGTGCAGGGGGGGGCTATTATCTACTGTTATGATGTGCGGGGGGATGCTAATTATCTTACTATTGTGACATCACAGGGTCGCATGGGACGGGATGCTAATTATTCTACTGTTAAATGTGCAGGGAGGGGGCTATTATCTATCTGTCATATGTGCAGGGAATGGCCTATTATTATGAATTATGTGCAGGGGGGTTGCTATTATCTACTGTCATATGTAGACAGGGTGGGATGCTATTTTATCTACTGTCATATGTGCAGGAGGGGGGCTATTATTACTGTCATATGTGCAGGGGAGGGGGGCTATTATCTACTGTCGTTATGTGCTAGGGAAGGGCGTGGCTTTATCTACGTCAATGTGCAGGGAGGATGCTATTAATCTACTGTCAATATGTGCAGGGAGGGGGTTCGATACTCTACTGTCATATGTGCGCGGAAGGTGCGATGCTATTTATTCTACTGATCATTAACTGTGCCACCGCGGCCGAGGGGGGCTATTAATCTACTGTCATATGTGCAGGAAGGGATGCTATTATCTACTGTCATATGTGCAGGGGAGGGGGGATTATATATCTTCTGTCTTATGTTGCAGGGGTGGGGGCCGAGTATCTACTGTCAATTTGTGCAGGGAGGGGGCTATATATTACGGTGGGTGCAGTTGTGACTGGTGTGTGGAGTGATTTTTTACGGTTACATAGTGATTGTCGGGGATGGGTGGGAGGCTTGTTGAGGGTTATGATTGCGTCGCAAGGCGCATATGAGGGGCGGGCGCACGGTCTCTGTTGCTTTACTGTTTGCATAACATCTGCGTGATCGGGCATTGTTGGCCGTTATTTTTATCTACCTTTTGTAGGTCTTGGAGCTAGCCGCGGTGCGTTGTTGAAGTATAGTATTAGTGCTGTGATGTGGCCTATAAGCTACCTATTATATACACGTCTGATTGGGGCCTATAAGTCTATCTTTATACCTGCTGGGGGACCCTAAACCGCTGCAATAACCTACTGGGGGATCCATAACCTGCCAAAATGTGCACCTGCTTCGTGGGGTATGCCCATAACCTGTATTAGCCCCACTATACCTGTGGGGGAATTCCATTAATCGCCTGCTACTGCACATACCTGCTGAGGGGACCACTAAAACCTGCCCTATATACCTGCTGGGGGATCCTAAACTGCCTTATAATACCTTGCTACCGGCGGGGACCCCCTAAAACCTTGGACTACTATACCTGCTGGGGGACCTCAACCTAATGCCTATAATTACCCTGCTGGGGGACATTAAAGTACTGCCTCTGATCATCTAACCTACTGTGGTGGATACATAACCTGGCCATGTATATAACCCTACTGCGCCGGCGCCATACCATTAACCTGCACAATACTGCTAGGGGACCCATTACCTGCCCTGTTCCTGCTGGGGATCACAATATACCTGCTGCTCTTATACTTGCTGCCATCGTGGGTGAACATTTTATTGCCCACTATACTACACCCAACTACTACTGGCAAGATATATAAATATGAGTATACTAACAACCTACTGCTGGAGGAACGTACTTAAATTATTATTGAGCGGGACCCCTTCTTACCTTCACTGGGGCCGCATCACACATAATTTCTTTGCGCGCATGTGAAGTTCCTAACAGTCTTTGCTAAGCCATGAGTACTCTTGCGCTTAAGGTCCTCAAAGAACAAGTTTCCAATGCGCCTTTGGATAAGAGTTACGCACTCGATCTACAGTAGCCGGACCCTACATCGGTTGTTAAGCCCTCAGCATGTTTAAGATGGGGCGCCTCCAAGTCGATTTGCATAAAGGACCTTTAGCAATCGATCCCGGGTGAATTATCCTCGTGGCGCACTATCGCTGAGCATGATTTAGCTGCGCTTTGGCTATAGAGATCGTGAGCCCTAGATTAAGGCTCGCATAGTCCGCGCCCCATGCATGTTCACGGTAAGGTTTTTCGATAGTTGAAGCAGTCGATTATGCGTGCATGGACCATTTCTCAAGTCTATTGGAGAGCAAAACAACACCTTCATTATACAACCAACACAAGGCTGGAAGTAGAAAGCTGTAAATAAACCATCCCCACACAACAGTAACATGGATACCGTGCTAACATCTTAGGCTGAAAACAACTGACCTTAGGTTATTAAAGTCACCAGATAAAATGCCCCCCAGTAAATAGCGGCCAGTTATGGATTTGAACCATCATGTTACTTGAATAATGGAAACATTGAATATCTCCTTTCCTTGGGAACGCAGCAATGAGGCCCTTGCCCCATGTAACCTTGTACAGCCGAATGCCCCCACCCATCATTAGGTTTAAAAAGTGCGGAATAAAGGAGTCCTTTTCATCCACCCCCATTGTTTACCGTGCCTTTGAAACTCCTGCGAGCACACACCTTATATGCTATCCTGTCATACTTGTCCTGGGCCACCTGCTCGCATGAGCCCTCGCGCAAACCCTGCCATGTAACTCCCTCCAACCAGATTATAACAAAAGGCCACGCGAAAAAGGAGTCTTTGTCAACCACCATTTTAGTTGGAACTATACTTGGAGCATTGACTATACTGTCCTGGGGCACAGAATGACCCGGGCCGGGAGCTTGTACCCGTTGGGTGCCGGTGAGAAGCTCCCAATGCCAGGCTGCCCGTCCGTCATTATTAACACGCAGGTTAAAATCGCCCCTGATGATATGCATGCCAGCCATGAACCGAAAATGTCGCCACATTGGCTGACCAGCAGTGGCAGCTAGTTGACTACAAGAAGCCCGACCTAAGATGTGCTGAGCTGAGATCTCCAGCCTTCCTATGTAACACAGTAATACCTGGGGGTACGCTGGCCTTGCCCCTCCGTCTGACGCTTATACAGCCCCTCTAATATGTGCATGTGTCGCGTACATAAATTGAGCTGTCACTTGTATAAATGTAACTCCCTCGAGTGGCAAGTCAACACTGCTTGTGTAAACCCAGGGTGTACCCTTTATCTCTGGCCTATTCATTTTCTACTTTCTTTATCATTTTACTCAACGATTGGGCGGTCCGCGACGGCCGTTTAAAGCTACACTCGTGATCTTCTACTAAGCGTCACTTTTAGCTTCCTATTCTAGTTCGGGTGCTCCATACCTCCATCTCGCTCCCTTATACGTCGAATAACCACCCTACATCTGGTCACTAAGTAATATCCTCCCTGTACCGCCTCCCTTTTTACAATTCAGAGGAATTTTTTTTTTTAACAGCTATTTTTGTCTACATGGCCATAGTGTCTTTTCTAGTCCTAGGTACTATTTATATGTGCATATGTGCAAAACAATATTTTTTAAGAAAATACTACGCGGTGAGAAATGTCCGTATCTGCCCAACACACTGTACTTTTGTTGTCTCTTTTTTTCATTGTACTTAACTGGTGTATGATGTCTCAATACAGGGAATTTGAGTAGGTATGTTAATGATCTTGGCACCAAAAAAACAAGCATTTTGCAATTTTTGTGTCACCTAGATTATAGCAGTGTCCTCACGACCTTTTGTTTCTGACTGCACCATCAAACCTTGAGCACTCCTTTTAGACAAATTCGTGGAAGAATCAAATGTGCGGTGCAGAAAAAATCCATTGTTTTTGAGTTATTGTTCGCTGCGTACGGGATATAGCTGCATGTCACAGCAAAATGCCCTGACCCCTAAATAATGTTCAAAGGCAATTGGGGCAATCCACCTTTGTCGGAAGCCATCTTGCGTGGCACATTTTGTTTGCCGCTTGTTCCTAAGTATCAATTGTATCTTGGTGGTTTATGAACAACATTTTTTTATTAAATAAGGACCGTAGTATTTGCTGCACACACTTTTTATCCTATCTATGCCCTGCCTTGCTATAGAGACACCATTTTTCAGCCTGGGCGCTTCTAATGCAGCTTGATCCCATAAAAAAGTCGGAGTTTAAGTGTTTGATTTTTATAAGAACGATTAAAAATATTGTTGTGCTGGGGAAAAGAGGAGGTAAAGAACTATGGCCACTTAGAGAAAGCTTCTCACAAGATTTCTTGTTCCAATATTAGTGGACCGGATTAATTATGCATGTATCTCCAGCAACTTTATGACTCCCTCTAGAAATACTAGACTCAAATTTATCAAAAGGGAGATGACCTTGTAATCATAACACTATTAAGTAAATTTGAGGGAGAAGGGAAGGAAATGTGTCCGACTTGTAGACTTAGAAGTCCACATTTCTGTGTCGACAAAGGGACCATGATTTATTGCTGTATATCACATCAAACATGACCTCAACACATTGGAGTGAGTGTCATCAAATTGGCGAAAATGGGCGAAAACTTCTAAGATAAAGTGAGGAGTAAATGGAATACGGTGTTGTCATAAACCTTGCTATGTCTTTGACATGGTCTCCTCAAGCAAAACACCCAGGAGCCCTACAGAAAATGACAAGGTCTGTTGGGAAATTAGAGAATTAAAAATTGCACACGTAGAGGGAAAGTGCTGATCATTTGTTGAACCAAAAAAAAAAAGTTTTCTCTCACAGGAACGAGTGAGGATTAGATCATTTTCTGTTTTGAAACACGGAATCTGTGAATTATATAGCTGTAGATAACTGGCAACTAATCGGATGACCATCGGGCAATTGGGGCCACAACCATACATCAGACGATCCAATGCCTGATTCATTCTTGATGAAAGTCAAACGATACCCACATTATCTGTGGAAAGCCGGATGCGTTGTCTGTATTTGGACTCCTCCAGCTGTGCTGAAGGTCCGCTCAGTATGACGCTGGCTGCTGGCGGACAGAACCTCTATGGGGTTGTCAGGAGTGACAGAAGCCGCATACACTGCTTCGGGCCATTCGTCCATTTTGGACTACCCAGAAGTCTATTGGCGTCCGGAACAATGCAAAGATTGTCGGTTGTTGAGACGCGATAGTCAGTGCACCATGATACTTAAAAGCTATCTCTGTGTTGTTCGGACAGAATGCGTTGGATCACCCCTGCGGACCATTGCATTGCGTTGGGTAAGTCGGAGGTTGGGTAACTACAAGATTATTGCCTATGGGTACGGTCACCAATTTATGAGGCCAGATTCCTGTCTGTCCACTGTGCCTGTCTTGCTGGGCGACTTTAGCTCATGCACTACGTCTTAGGCCACTAAATCTCTACTGCTGATTCGGACGTCAGTCCCGGCTGATGTTGTTCCCCGTGAGACATTTGGGGGAATGGTAACGTGGAAGCCAGACAGCAGACAGAGGTGTCTCCAAAGTTTGATCAATCAGCTAGGATCTCACATTTCCTGTCATTAACCATGTTTTACTTCTCCCTTATTTGGGTAGGTGGATCTGCAGAGAGGCGACTATGTGCTGATCTTGTTTGTACCGGGGATCCACGGTGGGTTGGCCACCGTCGTAGTTTACAGAGAATACTGTTGTCATTTTGAGTGGCCTTAATGCGAGGGTATCAGTTGTTTGAGACAATGGTTTAATAATGGAGCATCCAATGGATGCACATCTGCAATGTGTGAGAGATGGTAGGACCTTGATTTCCCAGGTAGGCCTCTGGAGATATTCATCGGTGTGGCTGCGAGCAGCTACTAGCAAACTTAGTTGTTCTCTGACTTCTTCCTCTTGCCGTCCTACAATGTCCAAAAAATAATTCGCGGCCGAACTCTTCCAAGGCCAGGGAACGTCTCGGTCACATCGGTTTGTCTAGGAATACCTCCTCCTCCCTCCTCCGCCTTTCCTCCGGCACAGCTTCAACACAGCCCTGATTGGATGAGATGATGCACCCTGAGAGCTGATTGCACCACCTTGCACTAGTCTGGACCCGAACCACTGCCTAATTGAAGACCCGATGAAATTGTGATAAAACTGTCGGGCCTTGTGGACTTTGACGGCAGAGAACAGGACTCCGTGACCGCATCTGAGTCCGTCTCCTCACTCCGTCGCTGGGCGGGACCGTACCGTGTTTCAGAGTATCCACACGATCGTTCCAGAATAAGATCACCAACAATGCTCATGCGACCAAGGCAGGGTCCACAATGATCCATTTTGGTGGCTTCTTCAAACTGGCAGGATAGGTGCAGAGCTCTTTCACCTGCCTCCTCTCGGTGGTTCATACACCCGAGGTCCGTACCGCTGCTTGTCAGGCCATGTGTCACTTCGTACTGCGTAATGGCATTGCGCTGCTGCCACAATCGCTGGAGCTGCCACGTCAACAATGAGACGGTTGACGGGGAGGCCGAGCTGACGCTGCAACGCAGCCAGGCGGGAGAAGCAGGGTTTGCGTAAACGGCGGAAGTGCGAACTCAGACCTCGAGCCTTCTTCAGAGGCAGGTCGCTGACCCGGGGTTACTCGCTCTTTAAAAATGTTAAGCCACGGACGACCAAAGGTTATGACAGATTAGGTTGTGCCAGGCAAGGGATGTGCTCACGCATACCGATCTTAAGGGCGGCCAGCAGATTTCGCCCGTTATCGCACACCACCTTGCCCTGGCACAAGGTTCTTGACACCCAAGCCAGCGCTCGGTCTCGTTGCTTAGAGCCGTCCACAGCTCCGACCTGTGTTGGTGTCAACGATCTCGTCAAGCAGATTAATTTGTCAACACGGCCTGGGGGTGGTGTCTGGGAACGTGATGCCACCAGAGGACCTTGGGGGAAAGAGCCCTGCACCCATCCCTGCGGTTTTTCGAAGAGCGTGGCGGTGAGGTGCCTGAGAGCCACCGTCACCCCCCAGAGAACCATCCACTCCAGACTCACCCAGTGTGTGTCTGTACATCAGATGACTCAGTCTATAGCGGCCTTTGGCCGTGCCTTAGACTAGTTCGACAGGTCGTCGGTTGGTGAGATGGGACTTTTCCGGATCACAGATGGCAGGAGCAATAGAGCGCGTTGAAGATAATTTTGATGACGAGTGGCTGGCGACGGGCAGTGGACGGGCTTTTCTGGCAAAGAAATGCTCTCGCTCGGACATCCTAGGTGATTGGGGTAGCAGGGATGGGCCATGAGTGGCGGAAATTGCCATCTGTGTCCACAGACGGAAAGGCAACATTTTCAAGGCCAAAAGCTGGCAATGCCGACTCAGGCTTTTGGACTTTGGGATGGTTTAGGTTAAAGTGTGTGTTCTTCTGCTCCCAAACCTGGTGCAATAGACAGAAGCTGGCTGGTAGACTGGCCGGCTGTACGGCACGTTGCAGGTCGTCAAATAGAATGGCGGAAGGAGAAGGGGTAGGATGGGGTCTTGGTGGTGCTGGTGGTACTCGGGCGACGGTGGGAGGCGGAAGCGGAGGCGTGAGTCCCTGATCATGACTTGTTGAGAGCATAGGGGTAAGCGTAAGGTGAAAAACCTTGGTGGTGGCGGAAGGAGGTGATAGCGAAGTTGCGGAGACAAAGGGTGTGACAGTGGTTGGAGGCCCGGCATCGGTCTGGCTGTTTTGGCCAAGTGCAGATTCCGTCCATTTCAAACTCATGCATATTCGCTGCATGTGACTAGACATGTGGTGGTGGTTAACCACTTTAGGTTCTGCCTCTACTTATGCGTTTACGGCAAAGGCGCATATGACATCGCAGGGTGATCAGAGGCTTGCTCAAGAAGGCCAGGCTTGATGAGGTCCTGGACTTATTGGACGGCGATAAGCGAGGAGGCGGGTTGCGCTGACTCGTTAGCTGGCGGAATCATATCAGCGGATTCCTGCGGAACCGCCCTCTCCCTTGAGAGATTGAGGGACGGGACTCCCGTATTGGACACTACCCTCGTCTTCTCTCGTCCACTGTGAAGGCTGCTCGCAAGCCAATTTCTGACGGAAAAGACCAGATGGGATCCGCAATGTCGTCAATCATTATCATCATCATCAACACAGGTGATTGGTCTTACTGTCTTTCTGACATCCAAGAAGCTTGACGGGGCTACAGAGCAAGGAGCACATATGCAAGGCGTTGACCGACGCCGGGATTTTGACGATTGACCGGCTTCCTTCACCTCCTCTGATGGGAGCTTATCAGAAACTGGGCGTCAGTGGCAGACTAAATCATCCTCTTTGATCTTTGTTAACATGCCTTCTGACGTCCAACCGCATTTGTCATCAAGAAGAGGTCTTCAGACAATGGATATCCTGACAGTGGTGGGATACACGAGTTTGACATTTGGCTGCTTATGTTTGGGACGGATGCTGATGATGCTGGAATGTGACGACATTTGTGGCGTGACTGGGATGAACGAATGTGGAGGTATGAGAACTGCTAGAGCAGGTTGCATTAACCACTGTGATGGACAGATTGGCGACATGGTTCGTTACCTTTGATTCAAAGGGCCTGACCCAGCGATAGGACAGGCCTGACGGTCCTGTGCATGTATGAACGATCTCGCTGGCATGCGTGTGTTTGTGAGTGGTCGTGCTCAGCACTGCGCTCTAGAGCACCGTCTGCTGGCGTATTACCTTATACCTCCATGTGCTACCCCCCTCTTTGCTCGCGTTGCACTGACATGCATTTCGCTCCATGTTGGAGATGTATATAAAAATTTGAGCAGGTATGGATGAGTTTTGTGATAAAGTCTCTTAGGTTAAAGACGGCAAATCACTCAGCTATTCTCAAAGTCCCTCTAATCAAAACAAAATTGCTGGATAAAAATTTATCTGCAAGGTGTCTATCAACAAATCTGGACTGGTGCAAAAGTCCCAAAATAAACGCACGTGTGATCTATGTTATGTTTGGTATATGTAAACGGTATTATTTTGCACCTTTCAATTCACTGTGGTGATATAGAATTGCTGTTTTGAAGAGTTTCGTGTAGATTGCTGCGTCAATGAACAGTGCTGGTGTGCGGCAAAAGTCCTAAAAACGTAACTGTTATGTTTTGAATATAAGTAGGAACGGTATTTTTTGCACGCTTGTCTAATTTTCGTACCTGTGGTTGAAATAGATTTGCTTGTGTTTTAAGACTTTACGTAAGATGCTGCGTCAATGACTAGTGCTGGGTGCGCAAAAGTGTGAAAAAAACTCACCGTAATAACTGGTTATGTGTTTGATATAACTGTGTATTTTTTGCATCCTTTCAATTCACCTGTGGTGAAATAGAATTGCTGTTTTAAGATTTACGTAGATGCTGCGTCAATTGAACATGTGCTGGGGGCGCAAAAGTCAAAAAACAAGGAACTGTTTATGTTTTGATATAATAAACGGTATTTTTTGCCACTCTCAATTCACTGTGGTGAACAAATAGAATTGCTGTTTTACGATTTTACGTAGATGCGTGCATCATGTTGAACAGTGCTGGTGTGCGCCAAAGTCAAAAAAACACGTAACTGTTATGTTTTGATATAATAAACGGTATGTTGTTGCGCACCTTTCGTATCACGCTCTGTGTGGCGAATATAGAATTGCTGTTTATGATTTAGTAGATGCTGCGTCAATGAACAGTGCTGGGGTGCGCAAAAGTCAAAAACACGTAACTGTTATGTTTTGATATAATAAACTGTATTTTTTTGCACCTTTCATTCACCTGTAGTGAATATAGAATTGCTCTGTTTTAAGATTTACGTAGATCGCTGCGTCAATGAACAGTGCTGGGTGCGCAAAAAGTAAAAAAAACGTAACTGGTTATGTTTTGATATAAATTAAAAGGTATTTTTGCACCCTTTCAATTCACCTGTGGTGAATATAGGAATTGCTGTTTAAGGATTTACGTAGAGGCTGCGTCAATGAACCGTGCTGGGTGCGCAAAAGTCAAAAAACACTAACTGTTATGTTTTTTGTATAATAAAACGGTATTTTTTGCACCCTTTCAATTCACTGTGGTGAATATAGGAATTTGCTGTTTGATGATTTTACGTAGATGCTGCGTCAATGAACAGTGGTGGGTGCACAAAGTCAAAAAACACGTAACTGTTTATGTTTGATATAATAAACGGTATTTTTTGCACCTTTCTATTCACTGTGGTGATATAGAATTGCTGTTTAAGGATGTTACGTAGGTGCTGCGTCAATGAACATTGCTGGGTGCGCAAAAGTCAAAAAAACAAGTAACTGTTATGTTTTGTTATAATAAACGGTATTTTTTGCACCTTTCAATTCACTGGGGTGAATATAGAATTGCTGTTTTAAGAATTACGTAGATGCTGCGATCAGATGAACTATTGCTGGGTGCGCAGAAATGTCAAAAAACACGGTAACTGTTATGTTTGTTGATATAATAAAACGGTATTTTTTCGTCACCTTTGAATTGTCACACCTGTGGTGAATATATAGAAATTTGCTGATTTAAGATTTACGTAGATGCTGCGTCAATGAAAGCAGGGCTGGGTGCGCAAAAGTCAAAAAAACACGTAACTGTTATGTTTTGATATAATAAAACGGTATTTTTGCACTTTCAATTCACTGTGGTGAATATTAGAATTGCTGTTTTAAGATTTTACGTAGATGCTGCGTCAATGAACCAGTGCTGGGTGCGCAAAAGTCAAAAAAACACGTAACTGTTATGTTTTGATATAATAAACGGTATTTTTTGCACCTTTCGCGTTCACCTGTGGTAAATATAGAATTGCTGTTTTAAGAATTTACGTGAGATGCTGCGTCAATGAACAGTTGCTGGGTGCAGCAAGTGTGGTGCTGTAATAAAACAGACGTAACTGTTATGTTTTGATATAATAAACGGTATTTTTTGCACCTTTCAATTCACCTTGTGGTGAATATAGAGATGGGTTTGTGAAGTTTACTATCGATGCTGCAGTCAATTGAACAGTGCTGGGTGCCGCAAATGTCAAAAAAACACGTATTGTTATGTTTGATATAATTAACGGTATTTTTTGCACCTTTCAATTCACCTGTGGTGAATATAGAATTGCTGTTTTAAGATTTACGTAGATGCTGCGTCAATGAACAGTGCTGGGTGCGCAAAAGTCAAAAAAACACGTAACTGTTATGTTTTGATTAATAAACGGTATTGTGTGAGATTGCAACCTTTCAGAATTCACCTGTGGTGAATATAGAAAAATTTTTTGTGCTGTTTTTAAGATTTACGTAGTATGCTTACGTCAATGAACAGTGCTGGCGTGCGCAAAGTCAAAAAACACGTAACTGTTATGTTTTGAATATAATAAACGGTATTTTTGCAGTCACTTCAATTCACCTGTGGTGAATATAGAATTGCTGTTTAAGATTTACGTAGATGCTGCGTTCAATGAACTCGCACAGTTGCTGGGTGCGCAAAAGTCAAAATAGCAGTAGTAACTTATGTCTTTGATATATTAAACGGTATTGTTTTGCACTTTCTCAAGAGTCACCATTGTGGTGAATATAGATTGATGTTTTAAGAGTGTACGTAGATGCTGCGTCAATGAAAACATGTTGCTGGGTGCGCAAATGTATCAAAAATGACACGGTAACTGTTACGTGTTTGGAGATATAGTAAACTGTATTTTTTTGCACTTTCATTCCACCTGGTGGTGATATAGAATTGCTGTTTTAAGGATTTACGTAGATGCTTGTGTCAATGAAACAGTGCTGGTGTTGCAAAAGTCAAAAAAACACGTAAACTGTATTGTTTTCGTACGATACCACGGTATTTTTGGCAGAGACAACAACCTGTGCTGACTACAAGATTGGCTGGGAAAGTTGTAATTTAAAGTGCAAGGTGGGTATATCAACAGTCACAGGTGTGTAGATGGAGGAATTGTGAGACACCTATATCTGTGAATGTTATACTGATAATAAATGAGTGGAGTTTTAGCAGCGCTAAGCAAAGAGTACTGCAGTTATAGAATTGATGGTATATCCAGTATAAGTTCAGGCTGCCAATATCCAGGAAAAATATTTCAATAGCAAAACTGTTAATAATAAAGATATTCCCACTACCATGTCTACACTTAAGTCTTGGTGAAACTTTATCCCAGTGTTCTTTTTAGATAGAGCTTCTGTGTTCGCCCGCGGGACCCCCCCCCTCGCCCCCGCATCCCACCGCGTGATTTTACAGCAGTAGATGCTGCTTTTAAAATTCTCTAGCCAACTTACATAAAAAAGTTCAAGATCTCCTGTGAATCTACTAAATTAAAGAAGGATCCCAGGCTAACAGTAGAGGTTTCTCTGTTGCGGAAATAGACTAAGTTGTCGCTGAGATGTTTGGGCACTCAAGCAGAGCGGTAGAGTCTGGTATCCCTATGAGTGTGGTGAGGAGACACTGAGGCTGATACAGGAAACGCTGTTCTATGTAAAACGATTGTCATGTTGATTTTTCCACGCCATGCGCGCAAGAAGTCCATACCACATCCCAATCATGACGTGCGAACACACATCTAACCCCTGCTCTATTCTGTAATCTCATTTGTGGCCGCCAAAATTACAGGAAGCGCCGAAAAAGGCGCGATCTTAAGATGATGCGAATGTATTTTAACCATTGATGATTATCGCGCATGATCTGGAAAGTTTCGATCATCACATGTATAATCCTGCCGATTTCAACTTTGTTCGATAAAAAACGCTAACATAGTGGCGTCAACTTCTCCCGGAGGAAGAATATTTTCAGGTTCCTCAATATACCGGTACATAGATTCTCAATCCGGGGCAGAATAGTTGAGCTTGTGGCCTGCGGTGAGATGGTCTATAGTGCAAACATCAGGCTGTGCAGAGGCAGTTTATCCACCATGTCTCCATCACAGAAGTCCGCCATGAAGACTGTGAATTACATTCTGAAAATATCATGAGTATCTATTACAGCCACACACCAAGGAGTGCGCTGTCTTCGAATGAGAACCACACAAGTCCCCCTTTTGATCAACTCGTGGTCCTCCTGTCGGATTCGGGTTGAATGGAGAGACGGAGCTGATGGGCACATTGAATAATATCCTGTAGTGAGTTTCTCCATGTCAAAAAAGGAAGAAGCTATTTCAGTATGTGAAATCCCAACATCTATAAGATGCGATCTCAGTCGCGTATGAAATTTTATTCTTCATCGTTGTAGGGTAAGGCAGAACTCGCGACACGGGATGTGAGACATGAAGAAGGGAGAACCAATGGAACTAGTTCCAGACCCCTAGAGGCTGTGAGCAACAGCCATGCTGATAAAACTAGCTGCAAGCACCTAGGTTCAACCTGGCTCGACAAGCAAACTCTTGGAACTAGAAACCAAGGTTACGGGACAAAAACAAAACTTGTTATTAGAGTTAGGAGGTACCTGTACATCCGAGTTACCTTCCTGGAATTTGTTCAGGGCCTTTGGTGTTTCCCGGGGTTACTTGGGCCTAGTCGGGCAGTTTCTCAGAAATGGTCGGGTTTCCACAATAAAGGCACAAAGGCGTTCTCCAACGGTGTCTCCTCCTAGTGGCAGAAGATATGCATCCAAGACCATGGGTTCTCGCCTCCAGAAGACTGAGAGGGAGATGGAAGAGAGGAACATTTCCAAAGAAGTTAGAAGGGGTTTTACAGGGAATGCTTGATTGAGCTGAAGAAACAACCCCCTTGCTTTTACCTGCGTCTCTCCCTTAGTCTTCTTTCAATAGTTACGGCTAAAGTCATGAAGGTCATTTAGGGTCTCAGGGGTTGGTGGCCCTGACCATAGCATCTTTTACAGCATCAGTAGCAGCCCTTGCTTGAACGAGGGTTATTAGAGGTTGGGTCAGACCACCCGGTCAACGTACACCATTGGCAGAACTCGAACAGTAGTCTTCGGGGGCGAGCGACGGCCTTGCTGAATAGATAAAACAGCTGGAGATTCTTGACCATTGTCGCTCGGTTGGGTTTCATCATAAAACATGGCTAGTAGAAAAAAATCTGTCCACTGATCTCCACTCAGGGCTTCAGGTGGTATAGCTAATGCCCAATACTGAGGTCGGCCCTGGGGAGGAGAGACACAACAATTGCTATTTTTTCAGGCTAATTGGAAAAATAATTGAGTGAAAAAATAGATGAAGGATTCTCGAAAGGTTGGATCTGTCAGATTACCATCTAAGCGATCCGGTAGCAGCATCTTAGATTTCTGACGGGTGCTTGGATCCACCAAAAGAAGGGGCAGGTAGGGACATAGAGGGATGGCAGGTCCGGGTACCGGGGTCGTATATGGCAGTCCAGACGCTGTGAAATTAGATTCATAAGCCCCGCCATGCCCTGAAATTGGGTCGTCAACACATCCAGGCAGTCCACAATGTTCGTAGCTTCTTTTTCTGTAGAAAACTAAACATCCAAATAGGAACACAACCTCCTCATTTTTGGTCAGAGAGAACTTGTGATAAGAGGATGTAGTTTTTATATGATTTGCGAAGTACAACCAGAAGTGAGAACCAGACCACAGCAGGAACACGTCTTCCACATAATCTATGCCAGGACTCAATGAAAGTCCTTAAAAGGGATTATTCAAATACAAAAGTGTTTTTTCAAAAAACATCATGAAAATGTTAGCGCGAATTAATTGGGAGACACAGGGGACCCCATCGAGTAAAATTAACACAACACTTCTCTAACTGCTTCCATACCTTCCATATATGGTATATTAGTAAACAAGGACTTGATGTCTAAGGTACAATCAATCATAGCTATGGTGCTTAGAAATTGATCCTGTTGTGTTCGAGGTATGGCTCATTTTAGCTCATTTTATCACCGTTTGCCAAAAAAACATAAATGTACGCAAGCTACGGGGCTCTTAATTGAGGGATAACTCCAGACACAATGGGTCTACCAGTGCTTGTAATGACTTATGTACCATAGGGATCATGTACAAGATGGGCACTCGTGAGTAAAACTCTCATAAGTATCTCCGTCATTTGCGAGGATTTAATGCCCTCCTGTACTGTCTCTGGTAACATATCTTCAATGGCTTTCTGAAGCTCTCTCTTGGGATCACTTTCAAGTTCCCTGTATACCTCTGGGTCCGAGAGCTGTGACCTAGCTTCCTGTAAATATTATTCCATATTCATGATAACTGATATGGAGGAGAGCTGTGCAGAGGAGCAGAGGCAGTATCTATTACAGACAACTGACTACGTTCAGTCCTTATGAAAACCAGAAAGGAAAAGTATCTTTGTTAATCTTAAATATTTCTTCTAAAGAAATAACCAGTTCACAACAAGTGGTTATTGAAAAGGGCTTGAATTGTGTTCCTAATCAGGATATCAAAATGTTTGATTACACATTGGATTTCTATAAACTTTGTAGAACTATTAGAATAAAAATGCATTTTTTCAGCAAAATTGGGACCGGGCACAAACTACTAAGATATTATCTAAAAATAATCAACCAATGTGATATGGATATATCGTCTGCTACGCTAAAGGTCTTCCAACAGATGGTCATTAAAGAGGTCACTCATTAATGGGATAAAGTTAAAATAACATCTAAAATTAATCTAAATAGTAGTGACCAAGCAGCCATTCAACATCTTAAAAAAGATCCCTCGATTGTCATAATGAAGGCTGATAAGGGAAAGCATCAGTTATCATGAATATGAAACAATATTTGCAGGAAGCTAGGTCACAGCTATCAGACCCAGCAGTATACAGAAAACTTGAAAGTGATCCCACTAGAGAGGTACAGATGGACATTCAAGATATATTACAGGAGGCAGTACAGGATGGTAGCATAAATGAAGCAGATACTTACGAGAGTTCATGCATGAGTCCCCATCTTGTACATGATCCCTAAAATATAAATGTCATTAGAAGCACCCCGCGGTAGACCCATTGTGTCTGCAATTATCTTTTTATTATAGCCCCTAGCTTATTACATTGATGTTTTTTTGCAACCACTGATAAAACAAGATAACCATATGCTACAAGACATTGGTCAATTTCTAGGCACCATAGCTATGATTTATTGTACCAGGGTTACCTGGCTATGTACCATAGACATCAAGTCCTTGTTTACTAATGTAGCATATATAGAAGGTGTGGAAAAAGTTAGAGAAGTTTTGTGTACTAATGCGACTCTGTCTAATTCACGCATTCGGGGCATTTAACTTACTGTAGCTTGGGTGGAAGTCTGGCATGAGTTTGTGTTGCATGCTGCAGCCAGAGAGAGAGAAGCATCTATTTGATATGGCATCTAATGGGGCAGGTTACAACTTTCTTCTTTGAATCAGACAGAAAAACCTCCGAGTTTCCCTACAAAATTGAAAGCGTAAAAAATGTACAGTGGGATTCCATAGAATTCTTGGGTTGCAGTGGTTGCATTGAGCTGTAATTTGATGGTGTGTGTGAGCCTTTAGTGTTGTGCTTTTTCATTAATATAATCCCTTTAATTTTTATGAGCACTTAAGTACATCAACTTAAAGCAAAATGTAACAGAATGCCTGGTTTTTCAATTCCCCACAGCAACCTTCAATAAAAAAAAAAAGCTTATACATTTTCCATCATTTTTCAAACACAGAGACAAAGCTAGGAGTCTTGTATCCTCCTTTAAGTAGCTGACAGCCTCCAATAAGGGGAATGTATCACTTATATTTTTTAACTGACTGAAACCCAAAACTGATACATAACAGGGTAGATTTGTTTATAACAATTTAAAGGGGTTGGTTTATCTCATAAAAAATATTTTCATTTGCTCCTGAGTCCACACTAAAATAAAAAAAGTTATACTCACCTTTCTCTGGTCCCCAATTCCAGTCTTTTGTTGACATACTGAACTGGGACATCACTACTATGGCCACTGATTGAAGCAGTCACATGCCTCTACTTACATCATCGTTCGGAGCTATTCACTTCCGAAATCTGCCCTGATATTCTCCGAGCCCTGCTGGCATACACCCAAGAGTTCTTAAAGAGCTCAGCTCGGTTGTCGGTATGCCTCTGTATATGATATTCAAAGATTCTCTGGTGACTGGTATAGTGCCAGGAGACTGGCGCAAGGCAAATGTAGTTCCCATCTTCAAAAAAAGCTCCAAGTCTTACCAAGGAAATTATAGACCAATAAGTTTAACATTTGTTGTGGGAAAAATGTTTGAGGGGCTCATAAGGGACTATATACAGGAATATGTGGACGAATACAAGGTTTTAAGTGATTGCCAGCATGGTTTTAGTAAGGACAGAAGTTGTCAGACTAACCTGATCTGTTTTTATGAAGAGGTGAGTAGAAGTCTGAATAGCAGGGCAGCTGTGGATATTGTGTTTTTAGACTTTGCAAGGGCATTTGACACTGTCCCTCATAAGCGTTTGCTGGATAAATTAGAATCCATTTGGTTAGAAATAACAGTGTATAATTGGATTAAAAACTGGCTATCAGATCGTACTCAGAGAGTGGTGGTAAATGACTCCTACTCTGAGTGTTTCCCAGTTATGTATGGTGGCCCAAGGGCTCAGTATCGGTTCCTCTTTTATTTAATGATTTTTATTAAAGATATAGTGGAAGTGATCAATAGCACGGTTTCTATTTTTGCAGATGACACCAAGCTGTGTAAGATAGTGCAATCAGTGGAAGATGCTCATAAATTGCAAGCAGACCTGGACACACTGAGTGTTTGGGCATCCAATTGGCAAATGAGGTTCAGTGTGGATAAATGAAAGGTTCTGCATCTGGGTATGAATAATCTGCAGGCAACATATGTCCTAGGGGGAGATAAACTGGGAGAATCGTTTGCTGAGAAATATCAGGGGCGTTCTTGTAGATCATACACTACAGAGCAGCATGCAGTGCCAATCAGCTGCCTCTAAGGCATATAAGATATTGGCATGTATTTAAAGAAGCATGGACTAGCGGGACAAGGATGTAATTCTACCGCTGTATCCAGCATTGGTGCGTCCTCCCTTGGAATCTGCTGTTCAGTTCTGGGCTCCAGTTTATAGAAAAGATGTAATGGAGCTAGAGAGAGTGCAAAGAGGAGTAACCAAACTTATAAGGGGAATGGAGCATCTTAGTTATGAGGAGAGGTTAGTAGAACTGAACTTATTTAGTCTTGAGAAAAGACGGCTTTTGGGGGACATGTTTAATTTATATAAATATATAAATGGTCCCTACAAAAATTCCCTTCAGCTAGAGAAAAAAAGATTCAATCTTCAGAGCAGAAAAGCGTTCTTCACTGTAAGAACTATAAATCTGTGGAATAGACTGCCTGAGGAGCTGCTCACAGCAGGAACAGTTAGGACTTCCAAGAAAGGCTTACATAACTACCTGAAAGTAAAGAATATTAATGCGTACGTAGCTATGTAAAATTCTGAATCCTGGCTGGTGCCGGGATGAGAGATGGGGTCTCCCCTGGAACAGATTGGTTCTTGCCTTGTGGGTTTCAGGGCATTAACCAGTGGGTTCACCCTTGGTTGAACTTGTCTTTTTTCATCATTACTAACTATTTTACTATGTAACTAGGTATCAGTTTTGGTATCAGTTTTGGCTGTCAGCTTCTTACATTGAGGACATGAGACTCCGCACTTTGACTCTGCGTTCGAAAATTGATGGAAAATTTGAAAACTTTTTTTATTGAAGGTTGCTGTGGGAAATTGAAAAACGAGGCATTCTGTTACATTTTGCTGCAAGTTGATGTACTTAAGCGCTCATAAAAAAATAAAAGGGATTGCCTGTACTTGGAACTCCCATAGAAAAGAGAGTGAAATGCACCTTGCAGTCACCTCTGCATTATACATGGAGAAGTTAGGAGGCATACATAGTCAAGATAGGTGCATGTCTCAGAGATGCGACTAGCACGTTTTAGACATTTATAGCATATCCTATTGATATGCCATAAATATCTAAGATGGTAAAAACTCTTCAAATAAAGCTATCCAAAAGCAAGAAAAAGTAGGCTCAAGATAAAACAGATATATACTGAGCTGCTTATTGTTTATTAGACTTGGCTTATGCTAAACCTTTACTAATCTGTATACAACCTTTTGGATTATATGTTTTATACCAGTTTTACTCACTAAAAAACCACACTCATTTCTAGACACTTTTGAAAACTAAGGATTCCGTATTGATTTCCTCGTCAAAATCCTTGGGCAAACTGACAGCCACTGATTTGAACTACAGCAAAGTGAACAACAGTAAGCAGACGAAAAAAAAATGTACATTTTATTCTTTTAAGCAGATCCTTATTGGATCACGCTTGGGCGAAAGAGGTGGGTTAACGTAGGCTAGCTACATTGCAATAGGGTTAATTGCATCAGAATCAGAGGGATAAGTGAAAATCCTGAGGTGTTGTCTTGGATTCCTGCCAAGTAACCCACGTTAGAAACATGAACATGTGAACACACGTTAAGAAGGTTTTCTCAACAAACAATAAATGTGATATATGGTATTTGCACCAGGTTTTTAAATTCTGGCATGCTAGCCCCATTTTTTCAAATCTTTTTCGATTTCTGTTTGATTCTTTTAGCCTATTTAATACTAATGACGAGAGATATGCTTCATAGCAACCACGGGAAACATTATGAACTCAATGACTTCCATGGGAGAGTTTTCTAGACATGCTAAGTGACCTGTGCAAGGAGAAGGAAGGCTGTGACCATCACCTACTTTTTTGTGGATGGTGGATCCTGTATTTTCTGTACATAGGTGTCACCTCAAGTCAGTGTCAGACTGGGGGGTCTGGGGCCCACAGGAGAGTTGATCTTGGGGGGCCCACCCTACTGTACATGAAAATATTACCGGCCTCTCGGACATAAACGCGCCCATTTTACCACATAATACAGTGCGCAAAACAGAACTGTATTGTGTAGTACAATAGCAAGTTAGTCACACATTTTTCAGTCTAACATATCATAGACACATGGCTAAGTAGCTCCATCCATATCCCCCTCCACCCACATACAATATCCCCCTCCACGTTTCCCTTGGTTACGCACCTCGCCACCTTCTAAAATAAACACCAGCAAGAAAGTGTAAGTGTAACTCCTATCACAGGGTCAGGTGTTCCCTCACTTTTATTATCAGGGACACATGTACTCTGCCACAATACTAATGCCGATATAACCCACAACACCGCCATATAGCGACCACATAGTGATCAATACATTACACGGAAATCCCTAAAGAAGCATTTATGCTATCTATCATACATGAAAAAAACTTTGAGACTCTTAGTTCACATGTTTTTGATCAAAAAATGCTTAAGCCACCCACGAACTTACAACGTGATTTCAGGTCGGCTGGTCCTATGCTATCTTTACCTCTCAATAGAGCCAAATTCAGGCCTCTCATTGGGTCAACTGACCTCCATTATCCAGAGAGAAAGAAAGAAAAAAAAACACCAACCTTGCAAGCTGCACTCATATAACAGCCTGTGAAAAGTGGGTGGGGGCAGGAAACCAAAATGGAAGCATCCCTTCCTCCCTATATAGATTAAAAGCAATGTATGCCAGATACAACATATAGTTCTGCACAAAAAACTTTTCTGAAAAACACAATGTGAACCTGGGTGCCACTGGCAGGGTTGCGGCATATATACATACACACGCACACCATTACCAGTGGCACACTACTACAAATAGGGCAATACATTACATGGAAATCCCTAAAGAAGCATTTATGCTATCTATCATACATGAAAAAAAACTTTGAGATTCATAGTTCACATGTTTTTGATCAAAAAATGCTTAAGCCACCCACGAACTTACAACGTGATCTCAGGTCGGGTGGTCTTACGTTATCTTTACCTCTCAATAGAGCCAAATTCAGGCCTCTTATTGGGTCAACCGACCTCCATTTTGCAGAGAGAAAATAATAAAAAAATACCAACCTTGCAAGCTGCACTCTTATAACAGCCTGTGAAAAGTGGGTGGGGTACAATAAACCAAAATGGAGGCATCCCTTCCTCCCAATATAGATTAAAAGCAATATATGCCAGATACAATGTATAGTTCTGCACAAAAAAACATTTCTGAAAAAACACAATGTGAACCTGGGTGCCACTGGCAGGGTTGCGGCATATATACATACACACGCACACCATTACCAGTGGTACACCACTGCAAAAAGGGCAGTACATTACATGGAAATCCCTAAAGAAGCATTTATGCTATCTATCATACATGAAAAAAACTTTGAGATTAAATGCTTCTTTAGGGAAACATGTGAACTAAGAATCACATAGTGATCAGATACCAGCTCAGGTATAACCTACAACACCGCCACATAGAGACCACATAGAGGTCAGACACCAGCTCAGGTATAACCTACAACACCACCATATAGAGACCACATAGAGGTCAGACACCAGCTCAGGTATAACCTACAACACTGCCATATAGAGACCACATAGAAGACAGACACCAGCTCAGGAATAACCTACAACACCGCCATATAGAGACCACATAGAGCTCAGACACCAGCTCAGGTATAACCTACAACACCGCCATATAGAGACCACATAGAGGTCAGACACCAGCTCAGGTATAACCTACAACACCGCCATATAGAGACCACATAGGGGTTCGACACCAGCTCAGGTCACATCACATTACAGTGAATACAGCACTGATCCAATATAGAAGTAACATAACCCCTGACATCAGGGACTCACCGGAGATGTCATATCTGATGAGTCGTTCTCTTCTCTCATGAGTTGTTCTTATTCCCTTTTCTTTTGCATCCATTACACACCGCCATGATGACTTGTCCCGGCCACAACTCATCCCTGCAGAAATTACACACAAATTTCTTAGAATCCTTAATTTTCCATTTATTTTTTACCTATTCCCATCTCTGTACAAACTTCCCAGGGGTGGGAGAGCGGGTACAAGCCATAACTTAGAGGCCTAGTACCCTAAAGGGGTTGGAGGGTGGGGAGAGGACTAAGCCCCTGGAGATAATGCTACAACTATGGGCTGCTGCTCTCTCAATTATATTACCAGATAGACAGGCAGTTAGAGGTCTCCTTTAGGTAGTATACAGGCAGTTAGGGGTTTCCTTTAGGTAGTATACAGGCAGTTAGGGGTCTCATTTAGGTAGTATACAGGCAGTTAGGGGTCTCCTTTAGGTGGTATACAGGCAGTTAGGGGTCTCCTTTAGATGGTATGCAGGCAGTTAGGGGTATCATTTAGGTGGTATACAGGCAGTTAGGGGTCTCATTTAGGTAGTATACATGCAGTTAGGGGTCACATTTAGGTAGTATAGAGGCAGTTAGGGGTCTCATTTAGGTGGTATTCAGGCAGTTAGGGGCCTCCTTTAGCTAGTGTGCAGGACGTCAGGGTCCCCTTTAGTTTGTAGGTAGTCAGGGCCCCTTTTAGGTAGTCAGGGCCTCCTGTAGGTAGTCAGGGCCCCTTTAGATGGTCAGGGCTCCCTGTAGGCAGTCATGGCCCCCTGTAGGTAGTTAGAGCCCCCTGTAGGTAGTCAGGGCCCCCTTCCATTAGCCAGGGCCCCCGTCCATTAGCCAGGGCCCCCTTCCATTAGACAGGACCCCGCTTTAGGTAGCCAGGGCCCCCTTACATTAGCCAGGGCCCCCCTTTTAGGTAGCCAGGGCCCCCTTCCATTAGTCAGGGCCGCCCTTTTAGGTAGCCAGGGCCCCCTTCCATTAGTCAGGGCCCCCCTTTTAGGTTAGCCGACGTAGGGCCCCCTTCCATTAGCAGGCCCCCTTTTAGGTAGCCAGGGCCCCCATTCCATTAGTCAGGGCCCCACTTTATTAGGTAGCCAGGGCCATACCATTCCATTAGCCAGGGCCCCCCTTTTAGGTAGCCAGGGCCCCCTTCCATTAGTCAGGGCCCCCCTTTAGTAGCCAGGGCCCCCTTTCATTAGCCAGGCCCTTTTGTAGCCAGGGCCCCCTTCCTTATAGCCAGGCGGCCCCTTCCATTAGCAGCCCCCCTTTAGGTAGCCAGGGCCCCTATCCATTAGCCAGGGCCCCCCTTTAGGTAGCCAGGGCCCCCTTCCATTAGCCAGGGCCCCCTTTAGGTACCGGCCCTTATCCACTAGTGCCCCCTTCATTAGTCAGGGCCCCCCTTTAGGTAGCCAGGGCCCCCTTCCATTAGCCAGGGCCCCTTTAGGTAGTTAAAAACAAACAAAAAAAAAACCAGCCACTTACCTCGCACCCGCTCCGGCTCCGGCTCCCGGCCGCTCCGATCTCCCCGCCGGCCTCTACTGCCGCCCTGCATAGGCGGCCCGGTGATGTGACGTCACCGCACCGGCTATGTCAGCAGTAGGGGCTGGCGCATGGCAGGCTGAATGCCCAACGCCTTCAGCCTGCCAGGGAGAACAGCAGAGCGCAGCTCTAGTGGCGCTGTGCTCCACTGACATCGCGCAACACCGAGAGTCGGGGACATTAGTCCCCAACTCCCGGGCCCGGTCTCTGAGCGCTCGGGACGCAGGGCCCAGGCGTTCAGTGACCGGATGTGCGGCCGGGCCCCGGGGAGCGGCGGCACTGCCTCCGGGGCCCACAGCAGCTCGGGGGGGGCCCACCGGGGGATTCACCGATCTCCCGGCGGCCCAGTCTGAGCCTGCCTCAAGTATAGCCTCTAATGGTATACAGATGACTTCTTAAAAAGGATCTCTGCAGAATGGAAACTTTCAGTCTATTAAGAGTATCCGTGACTAGTGTTAATGCTGTGAAATATTAGGATTTTTTTCTTTTAATGTTTAACACAGAAGTTTGATTTGAAAAATAGGTCATTTTCTAATGACAAATTCCAGTGATTATAGAGGCCATCAGTTACCAGATCCAGCCAGATGTTTTACAAAAACTGACTCTCAGTTAACATATGACAAGAAAAAATGGAGGATACATTTTGCATAAAATTGCTTACTTATGAGAACTATGATCTGAGACAAGTATTGCAATCATCAGTACTAACATTTTATTCATAAAGGTTCAGTGTGGTCTTAATCATTTATTTTAACGTGCTCAGCATAGGGACACTTTTTACAATACACACCAGGTTTCTTAGACTTAAACCTATATAGCTACTGTCTGCTTGGTGGTCATATTTGCAATATATGTGGTCATCAATACTGCATTTGGAGTATTTCTTATGTTATCTCCCTTGTGGCTCATGACAAAGCTGCTCAGTTCTTATATTGCCATTCTGTGATGTAGCTGACAGCTGTAATTCTTTTGCTGACTAGTGCATCTTCTGTATTCTCAGAGCAGATCTGTCAGGTCTCTTTTGCTGGTATATCTGAGGGCTCCACAATACATGGGGAGATGCTCAGGGATATAGAACTTTCTGGGATTATATTCACCTTTAGATAGAGAAAACCTGGGAGTCCTGCTTCTCCCAGCCCACACAGGGTGGTTTACCGTTTTTCCTATAGGACCTTGCATGCAGAGAGGAATGTCAATCACACTGACTATGGATGAGGCCATGACTTTTGGAGTGTTAGCCTCTTCCTGTGTGGGAAAGTGACCTCCAGCGACTGGTGTTGTTTTTGTGGGTGAGTACATGACACAGCAAAAAACTGGCACAGACACAGGCCTATGTATGCAGAACTCACAATGGCTATACTCAGATTAGGCACTCTAAGCATGGCTTTTATGAGTAATATATATACAAGTGTAGTTGTTTCAGGGTTGACACAAAGAGGGATACAATTGATCATCTGGAAACCACCAAATATCTTAAAACTTACAGCTAGTCAGCATCTGAATCCAATTTCATGGCATGCAGCTGCATGGGGAAATCTTGCAGCTACAGGAAGTGATGGTGAACATTTGTGAACAGCAATATTCAAGTCCCGCCACAGATTCTCAATAGAATTTTAACATATGAATATGCTTTGATGTAAACCATTCTATTTGTAGATTTGGCTGTATGTTTAAGGTCATTGTCCTGCAAGAAGGTAAACCTACAACCCAGTCTCAAGCCTTTTCCTTCAGTATGGCCTTGTACTTAGCTCCTTATCCCAGATGAAGCCAAGCATCTTGCCATCATGATGCTATCACCATCATGCTTCATGGTGGGGATGGTGTGTTCATGGTGATGTGTAGTCTTTCCTCCACACAAAGCGCTTGGTATTTTTCCCAAAAAATTCAAATTTGGACTCATCTGATCAAAGCACCTTCTTCCATATGCTTGCTGTGTCCCCTACATAGTTTTTTTTGCATATTGCAAACATGACTTCTTATGGCTTGTTTTTAAAAAGGGTTTTCTTCTTGTCACTAATCCATTAAAGACAGATTTGTGTGGTACACAACTAATAGCTGCCCTGTGGACAGATTCTTAAACCTGAGCTGTGGATCGCTGCACCTCCTCCAGGGTTCTTGACTGCTTCTCTAATTAGTATTCTCCTTTTTTGGGCTGTCAGTTTAGTTGGATGGCCATGTCTTTGTAGGTTAACAGCTGTGTCATAACCCTTCTATTTACTGATGTTGAATTGAACAGTGCTTCACAACATTTTCAGAGCTTGCTCTACTTTTTTAAAACCTAACCCTGCAATGCACTTTGCCACAACTTTATCCCTGAGCTGTCTGGTGCATTGCTAGATTTTCATGATGCTGCTTCTTTATATACCTCTAAAGCCTTCACAAAACAGCTGTAGGTATACTGAAAATAAATTGCATACAGATGTACTCTGTTTACTAATTAGCTAACTTAGAAAGGCAATTGGTCACACTGGACTTTATATAACATTACCAGAGTACTGGTGACTGAATACACACGCACACCACACTTTTCCGTTTTATAATTTGCTAAAATTTGGTAAAGCACATATCATTTTCTCGATACCTTCCAAATACTTCCTTCATTGTGTTGCTCTCTCATATTAATATCACTCAAATACATTTGTTTGTGGCTGTAATGTTTAAAAATTAGGAACAGTTCAAGGGGTATGAATATTTTTGCACAACACACTATATAAAAAAGACCACAACAGAAAAGGGGAAAATTTGTATTCTAGTGTCAATTTTTTACATAAAAATGGAAAAGATTAAAAAACAATTATTTATTTATCTTTTAAATATGCTCCTGATACAGGAAATCAATTTAAAATAAAAAGGCAAAAAAAATTTAATAATTGAACATGAGAAAATTGTTGCTTTCAAATTCACATGCACCAAAAACAAAATATGCCTGGTCGTAAACAGTGGAAAATGGCCTGGTCCTGAATTCACTAAATAATGGCTGTGACAATAAATCTCTGTCTCAAACAAAAAGATTCACTAAGCCCTGACACCAGCATGAGTTCCACTTCAAAGCTCTGGATATCTCTGTCTTGCTTCAGCACTAACCAGTTAGATGACTTAATGTCTCACTCCTCAAGCCTTAGCTGTCTCTGAAGCTGCCCACAATCACAACCACTGTCATCACTGACACCAGTCAGTATGAAATAGGGCAGCAAATAGCATTTCTAGAAGTCAGGTTATACTCTTCAGCCACAGCACTCACTCTCTGACCCTTGTTTGCTCAGCACGACTTCTGCTTTCTGTCTTTCTCGCCACTGTGCCTGTGTGTGGTTCATCAGAGATGTGGCCCCATAGGTTGCTTGTCAGTTTTACACAGAGTATACCAAACCATTATATAAGTGATCAGAGGATCATATGGTTAAATTCCTTATGTACTAAAAAAAAGTTTGAAAAAATTTATAAATAAAATTAAAAAAATTAAAAAAAAATTTCTATTAAACTTGATTTTATTTTAAAAAGGGGCTAACCAACAAAAAAAAGTACACATTGATGGTATAACTGCGATGATGGAAATTGGCTGATTGCCGGCCGCTTACTCTATATATCTGGGACACTCCCACTACTTCTCCGCCGTATCTATAGTGCTAAATGCCATAGAGAAAGTGTTCCAGAGTACATTACTGTATTACCAAGTTCCTGACGCATTGTTACATCTTCTGACTACAAACCTTTGCCGCCTGCCCTGATCTTCCTGCCTGTCCCCGACTACGAGTTTGATTCACAATTCGGTACCTCGGCCACCATCACAAGCAAGTCGCATCAGGGGTAGTGAACTGGTAGGACTCCTGCCGCAGCAAGCCCAACCTGCCTCACGGCGCGCTCTGGTAAACTGTTTCCCAGAAAGAGTTAATAAAAATTAATCAGAAAGTTTTATGTGCCCAAAAATGATGTCATTAAAAAATATAACATACCCTGTAAAAAATAAGCCTGCATATAGTCGACAGAAAAACAAAAACATTATGATTAGAGATGAGCGAATTTCTCACAACTTCGATTCGGCTGATTCACCGAATTTTCCCCCAAAATTTGGTTCGTTCAGAATTAATTTGCAATGAATCACGGTAAGGAACAGATATTTCCTGGCTGCAGAGAGCCTGCAGGGTGTTGCAGAACATTGTGCCATGCAGAAATATGCATAGGGAGAGTGGTTTGGTGTTGAAATAATGCTGTGATTTAGTATGACACGCAGATGACAGGTTCCGCTCTTAGAATCGCTTCACACTTCACTTCTCTGGGCAGTTACGTGGTCAAAACTGACCATATAACTGAAGTGGGAACGCAGCCTGACAAGGTAATGTCAGCGCCAGCTAGAAAGAACCGAGCAGAGGTAAATGATCCCACTATAGGGTCAAAGAGCACATTCCTTTTACATAGTCATCAGATGATTCCACAGATTATGACAGAGTCAGTTGATGTCACTGATCATTTTGCCCTTCCTTTGATCCATCAGTGTCCGCTTTCAATCGGTCAATAATCCATCAGCATTACTAAAGCCAAAAAGAAACAGGAGTTGATCCAAAACAGAGATGACAAGTAAATGTAATATTTGCATGTCTTCTGTGTTACCTACAGATTGAACTGGATGGATTTCAGATGTGTGTAGGGGAGACATACATGCAATGGATTTGACACAGAGTTCCCCAATATAAGTGAAAAATTTAAGTCTTTGCCACAGATTGCAATATCCCTACAGACTGAACTGGGTGGACTTCAGATGTGTGTAGGGCAGAAATACACACACTGGATTTGACACAGAGTTCTCCACAATAAGTGAAAAAAGTAACTCTACGCCACAGATTGCAATATCCCAAAATTAAAAAGACTGGTTTAGGAACAGGTGTGTATATGACACACACTATGTATTTGAGAGGTATTCCACCACAGCAACTATAAAATCGGAAGTATTTTGTACAGTGTGCAATTTAGTGCTGCTACAGAGAGATGCTTGTGCATACGAGACACAGTGACAAGTGGCAGTATTTAACATGGCTGTCTTATTTATAGGGCTGTGACATCACAAAAGCTGGCTGGCTGCTGATTGGCTGCATGTCTGCACATGTCATTGAGGGCGTACCTTTCTTCCTACCATAGTCCTTTGTCCCATGTTATGCCATGTGTTCGCAACCATTTTAGTTTCGTTACCACAAATCGCCATGAACTTTGGCTTCATTCAGAATCAATTTTTTCCTGAAATTCTAAAAAAATTCCACTTCATTAGAATCGATTCGCTCTTCTCTAGTTATGATTTTTGGAGGGTGGTGATGGAAAAATGGAGACAAAATGCCTGATTCCTAATGCTACAATAGGCCCAGTTTTTAAAGGGGTGTTACCACCATAGACTTTGATGGCATATTGCTTGCTGTAAGTCAGATAGGTTCAGTTCTCACCTTTGATACTAGTACCTATTTTGGGAACAGGCCACTGAAAGTTACAGGTCAAAATGGAGAGCTGGACATGCTTGTGCCGCACTCTACATTCTGGCCTATGGGAGTTTGGAGTACAGTCAAACATTGCACTTACTTGTACTAGGAACATTTCTATACAACATAATGGAGAGTCATGCACAAGAGCGACTGGATGTCCATTCTGTTCTATAACTTTTAGAAGCCGTTCCCAAGATATTGGGATCCTAATATAATTTTATGCCATATCCTAGCGATATGCCATCAAAACCTATTGTAGGAACACCTCTTTAAGGGAATAAGGAGGGTGTCTTTCAGTCACAATTGGGTTCCTACACAGTTTTATGACTACCCTTATTTCACATGCCTTACAATCAGATATGACATCATAGGAGACTTGACATCTACATTAAAGGAATTTTTTTACCAAGCTATTTCACAGAGTGTGCCCTTTACAGCCATCTTTAGGCTTCCCCTTCTTGGTCAGGTTGTCATGGTTTTACAACAGTGATTGCATATCAGTTCTGCTGTTCCTAGCTGAGCCTGTTAGAAAGACATTGCTAATAGAGTGTTTTAAAAAGTAAGGCAGAAGAATACAGAGCTATAAAGGGTTAACGTTTGTCAGTAACATAGATAAACAAGCTCCTGTGCAGTTGATAAGACACAGTAGGGAGTGACATCACCATGGTCAACTACAGAAGCCGGAGCGCTCAGGGAGATGGTCGGTAACCTAGGAAAGCTTATACACACAAGCAGGAGGTAAGATCTCCTCTAGCACTGAAACAATGCAGAATAAAAAAAAAGCAATGTATTAGGTAATCTTTATTTCCCTTTATTTACATGTTTAAGGCTAATCAATGTGGTGAGAATAACCATTTTAGTGTTAACTAATAGTGTTTTTACTGTGAATTCTCCAAAGACATCAGGGACACTGTACATGAAATTATTCTTATATAAATTTCTGTTAAACCTCTAACAAAATACACCACGAATTGAAAGCCTAATCATAGATGTTTGTTTTTTTCCACCTGACTGAGAAAAAAAAAAGCTTTAAGCTTTATTTAGATTGTGCATGCTGGAGCTCTCACCAGTACGGATTGGAAAATCTAAGCAAACAAGCTCCATCCAAACATATGTTCCTCAGGTGGTGATGTGTGATCACAAACAAGAACACCATGCTAATTAATCACCAATGATGACACGCAGAAAGCAGCTGTGAATGTCAAGCTAATAATTTGACCACTGTGATTCACTCTACTGTAAATTCCCACTAACACCATGGATGCATTTTCCCTTTAGTCATGTAAGATGCAGACCAGTCATTATCCAGTGTACATGTAATTTATGATGAGATGAGTAGCAAATTGATAGTCACTAGGCAGGAGGTGGATTTTCAGGATTGTAAAACCAGTCAAGTTATGATTAAAAGCTAGTCTCACAATGAAGCCCTAGTTAAAAGTAACATTTGTAAGGGATCTAAATTATTTTAAAATGTGCAGAAAGCTGGCTCAACCCAGACAGGCTCCTGATTTGTTTTCGTTTTTTTAACTTTTCCTCTGCCATTTAAGATGGGAAAACTACAAAGAATTAATAAAACGTTTTAAATGAAAACAGAAGGAAGATCTTAGACCAGTCATTGGTATTCAGAATGGATTCACTAGGATTCAGGTTTAATAGAGGAGATGTTCAGAAGTTTTATTGGAAAAAGCTCAGAGTTCATTTGAGCACTGTCATTAATGGTCAAAATAGATAGAAGGTCTAAAGTAATTTTGCCAGCTGAAATTCTATTGGCTTGGTTCATAAATCACCTAAAATGAATAACTTAATATATAAAGTACCAGAAAAAAAGGATATATATCTCAGTGCAATAAGACAGGAGAGGTCATTTTATAACGGTAGACCTTTCTCCACGATCTGTTAAGAAACTGCTTCAGTTCAATTGAATGTGCATAGTGTTTGAAAATGTTTCCAAACCTTATTTTATTATATTTTGTGCCTTCAGCAAAACTCAACATTTTAATGTTCTGTTACAATAGTTCCATTGAGTGTATCAGAAATCATTAGTGCACACTATGCACCATAGAGTCACTGTGCTTGGCAAAAGGACTGTCTGCATTATATCACAGTTACTAAATCTCGATGTCATTTAGAGATTAAGGAATTTGCAAAAGATGAAAAGCAAGTAAAAATGCTGGCATAGGCTGTCTGCTTTAATCCTCTATCAAATTGTGTAAACACACAGTAGCAGGGTATACATCAGCAAGAAAATGAGTTATACTTAATGAGGCAAAAAGTCGTGGGGTATCGAAAACTTTTAAGTCTTCCGAACTAGTTTGCTAGAAATGACAACACAGTTACTGGTGTCTTTACTTTATTAACTGATTAAAAAGCATAAGGGTGCTTTCACACGGTGCGTTTTTGATGCGTTTTTTACTGCGATTTTTGTGCAGCATTTTACAGCATTAATTGCTTTGCCTTCCTGCACAAAAACGCATTAAACATCACATCAAAAATGCACCAAAATGTGTGAAAACACCCTAATTATG
>JAODAL010032266.1:0-47182 GCA_025379985.1 Phyllomedusa bahiana | reverse complement strand
GGTGAGCAGGGTTACTTGGAATAGATGGCAGCTGTCCACTTAAGATTGGGAAAGCTGTGCTTTTATCCACCACTGCCCCCGTTTTGGTTTGAACAGTTTTTTTAAGCAGAGAGAGCTGCCTGTTCCTAAACAAAAACGTTTAGCGCTCTGGGGCAGCAGAAACCCTTCCAGGAGAGGGGGGTTAAGTCGTGCCTTAGTGTTTTTTTTTGCCACTTGAAAATTTGCTCGGGCCCCTGTAACCCCAAAACCCCCTGCGCATTGAGGGGAAAGGGGTTGGGAAGCGACACCTCTTTTTTTCCTTTCAGTCTCCCCCGCCATTACACTTGGGCGCGGGGAAGGGTTTTGGCGCTTTGTATTCCAGAACCCCCCTTTAGGGCTCTCGTTTTAGCTCACCTCATGCGGTTTGGCAGTCTTTGAATGACCGGTTTCGGGTGCAGAAGCGCTGATTTGCCTGCGTTTGGCCCCCGTCGAAGGTCTGGCCCTCGGTACCAGGGGCAGTTTCCCCCGGGCCGGGGGGGTTTGCCTAAGATGGCGGCGTCACAGTCCTTTATCCGAAACAAGGAAAATTTTAAAAACCCGCATTCTAAAGTCCCCCACAGGGAATTGAAAGGTGAAAAAAATACCGGTTTTAAACAAAATAAAACCAGAAAACGGGGTTTTTTTAAATTTTTGGCGCACCCAGCTTTTTTCATTGCCCGCAGCCCCCCCCTACGTAAATCAAAAAAACAGCAATTCTAAAGTCACCACAGGTAAATTTTTAAAAGGGTTTTAAAAAAAATCCCGGGGTGTATTAAAACAAAAAAAACAGATACGTTTTTTTTGGGATTTTTGCGCACCCCGCTTTTTTTCCCTTGACGCAGTTTCCCCACTAAATTTTAAAACAGCAATTTTTATAGTCACCCAGGTGAATTGAAAAAGGGGGAAAAAAATTCCCCGGTGTATTTAAAAAAAAAAAAACAGATACGTGTTTTTTTAAATTTTGCGCACCCCAACTTTTTCATTGACGAAGCTTTCCACGAAAAATTTTTAAAAAAACAGCAATTCAAATAGTCACCCACGGGTAAATTTGAAAGGTAAAAAAATACCGTGTTTAAAAAAAAACAAAAACAAATAAGTTGGTTTTTTGCACTTTTCCCCCAGTCCAGTTTTTGTTGATAGACACCTTGCATTTAAATTTTGAATCCAGCAATTTTTTTTTTGATTAGGGGGTTTTTGGAGAATAGCTGGATTTCCCCGTCTTTTAATAAGAGATTTTCCAAAAACTATTCCATACCTTCTAAAATTTTTTAAATATTTCCTGAACAGGGAAAGCGAAATGCAGGTGGTAAGCGACCCAAAGAGGGGGTAGCACATGGAGGTAGAGGTACGAGGGGAAGGTGCTCCTTCCAGTCCCTGGCACAACACGCATACCAGGGGATCGTCATTTCCCCGGGCCCGGGTCGGGGCCTTGTCATCGCTGGGCCCAGGGCCCTGTAAATCAAAGTAACAACATCGTCGCCAACGGTCCTTCAGTGGAAAAAAAATTCGAAAAAAAAAAACCCGATCTAGCAGCATGCCTCCTTGCCCCCCCTCCCATCACGGCCAAAAATTTGTCGTCATCAGCACCCATCAGCATCCGTCCAAAAATAAAGCAGAAAAAAAATTTTTTTCCCCCAAACTCGTGTCCCCCCCAAACTGGGGGAAAATTTCCCTTGTCTGAAAAAACCTCTTTGAGACAAAATCGGTTGGGGTCAGAAGGGCATGTTAAAGACCCAAGAGGATGATTTAGCCCTGCTCTGACGCCCATTACGATGCCATCAGAGGGGGTTTAAGGAAGCCAAAAACCCCGGGGCGGGTGGGGAAAAACCCCTTGCAGTGCCCCTTGCTTGTAAGCCCCCACTTTTTGGATGCAAAAAGTCAGGACGACCAAGCCCACCTGTTTTGATGTTTTGGAGATGATGCCCGACATTACGGATCACCCCTGGCTTTTCCGCAAAATTTTGCTTTCGGACCCGTTTCCCATCAGTGGATGAGGGGGAAAAACAAAGGGGAAGTGCAAAACGGGCCCGCCCCAAAAAGGAGAGGGGTTTTTTGCAAAAACCCTGTTTATGTTTCCGCCACCGGCCCCACGCAAACCCCCCCCTCGCTTATCACCGTCAAAAAGGCCCCAGGACCTTCAACCTGGGCCTTTTTTTGAGCAAGCCTCTGATTAAAACCCCCGCGATTTTAATTGCCCCCTTTTTGCCGAAAACCAAAAGGGAAAAGGCAGAACCTTAAGGGGTTTAAAAACCACCCCAACATGTCTAACCCACATGCAGCGAATGCATAAATTGAAAGGGAAGGGAACATTTGGGCCAAAAAAGGCCAGACCGCCCCCGGGGGCCCCCAAAAAACCACGGGCCCCAACCCCTCTTTCTCCGCCTCCTCCTCCCCGCCCCCAAACCAAGCGTTCCTCATTTCCCCAAATGTCTTTTCAGAGTAAAGATCAGGGACCGGGCCTCCGCTTCACCTCCACCATCGCCCAGTACCACCACACCACCAAGACCCATTCAAACGCCTTTTTCCTTCCCCCATTTTTGACGACCTGAAAACGCCGTACACGGCCTCAAGCAGCCAGCCTTCGGGTCTTCCAGGTTTGGGAAAGCAGAAAAAAACTTTTTAAAACCCCAAACCTTTCCCAAAGCCAAAAGCCTGAATTTTCGGCTTTTGCCGGTTTTTGGCCTTGGAAAAGTTCCCTTTCCCCGTCTGGGGGACACAGAGGGTTTCAGCACGTCTTTGGGCCCCCCCGCCTCCCCCCAATTCCAGATCCCCGAGCAGGCATTTTTTTGCCAGAAAACCCCGCCCCTTTGCCCTGGCCAGCCCCCGTGTCTCTAAAATTTCAAGCGCGTTGCCCTGCATCTGTGCCCGGAAAATTTCCATCCACCACCGAAAACAGGGACTAGTAAGCCCGGGCCAAAGGGCCGCTATAATCTCTGTGACAGCTCACTGGGTAGCTGGGTGGTTTGTCTCTGGGGTGACGGTGGCTCCAGGCTGGGCAAAACGCTTTTTAAAAAACCGCAGGGAGGGGTGCAGGGCCCCTTTCCCCCAAATTTTCCCTCGGTGGCTTTCATTCCCCCAGAGACCCCAAAGCCGTGTTAAATTTAAATCTGCCTTGGAGACCGTCCCACACAGGCCCAGGACTGTGGACGGTTTTCTCCGCAACGAGACCGAGCGCTGGCGGGTGACAAAACCCCTTGTGCCGGGAAAGGGTTTGGGGTTCGATAAGGGGCCCGAAATTTTTGCGGGGCCCCCCTTAATTTTGGAAGGCTGAAGCACACCCCCTTGCCTGGCACATGCCCCATGAACCTTGTCGCCCCCAGAAATTTTTTAAAGAGTTTCCCCCCGGGCCCCTGGACTGCTTTGCTAAAAAGGGCCCTCGAGGTTTTTATTTCGCACTTCCCCGTTCCCCCCAACCCCCCCGGGCTTCGTCCCGCCTGGTTTGCGTTGCAGTTTTCAGCTCGGCCTCCCCGCCCAACCGTCCATTGTTGCCCGTGGCAACCCCGCGGGAAATTTCCCCAACCCCCACATCTCCAAAAATTTGGGAGCAACGCCAATGCCATTACGAAATACGAATTTGCCCACTGGGCCAGCCCAAGCACGGGGGCGGACCTCGGGGGGGTTGAGCCACCGAAGTGGAGGCAGGTGAAAGAGCTCTGCCCCTCCTTGCCAGTTTTGAAGAAGCCCCCAAAAGGTCACTGTGGAAGATGCCCTTTGGGTCAGCATGAGCATTGTGGTATCTTAGTTCGGAGCGATCGTTGGACACTCTGAAACATCAGGTCCCGCCAGCGACGGAGGAGGAAAACGGACACAGATCGACAAGGAGCCTTTTTCTCCGTCAAATTTCCAAAAAGGCCCCCAAAAAGTTTTTTCAATTTTTTCGGGCTTTTATTAGGGAGTGGGCAGGGCCAGAGTAAATGCAAGGGGGAACCTTTAGCTCTCAGGGGGCATCATCTGAGGCAAGCAGGGGTGTGGGTTTTTAAAGCTGTGTCCCGGGGGAAGCGGGGGGAGGAGGAGGTTTTTCCTAGACACCGACGTCCCCCGCCTTGGAAAAAGTTTGCGTGAATTTGGGGGGCAGATAAGGAAATGAATTTTTCAATGCCCCTCAACCCAAAAAAAACTTTGGGGAAATCAAGGCTTACATCTCCCCACATGAGTGCTTTGGGTGCTCCATTTCCCCCCAACATGATCCTCGTAATTTAAGGCCCTCAAAAAGAAAAACAGTTAAATGGGGGGCCCCCTCCTGGATCCCCGTACAAAAAAAAACCCCAGCACTTTCCCCTTTCCCCCACCCAAATAAAAGAGTAAAATTCAGGAAAAGGAGACCCTTTCTGAAAGGGTCAACTGGGGACATCTTTTTGAGGGCTGCTTCCCCTTTTTTCAAATTCACGGTGGAACAAAGCCCGTACGGGGACAGCAGAAGGTGCCAAGTAGCCCTAGCGGCAGCAGCGGGACAGCAGGGAAGGGGGCAGAAACCTAATGGGGGACCTCTTTGGGAATCTTTTTTTACCACCTTTTTCCCCCGCATGCAATGCAGGGCCACACAAAAAAAACACCCAAAAACCACTAATCCGGGGCCCAAAATTAAATGCGTTTCAACACCATGTTTTTGTATGTGTTTTCCGGGCCCAATAGGAACCTTTTTTTGGGGAACCAAAATGGGCGAATGGGCCCCCCAGCTGGCTCGCCACCCCATAGAGGTTTTGTCCGCCCACCCGGGCCCGCGTCATAATCTGAGCAGACCTTCAGCCCAGCCGGGGAGTCATTACAGACAAACGCCCAACCGGGTTTTCCCCCAGATAATGTGGATTTGTTTTGCTTTCCCCCTCAAGATGAATCATCATGGGGTTCCCGATGATGTTGTTTGGGCCCCCAAATTTCTGAGGTCCAAACCCATTATTTTCCCCGGTCAAAATTTACATTCCCCTCCAAACAGAAATGGTCCTCTTGAAAAACTTATTTTTTAAAAAGACATTTTTTTAAATGCAATTTTTATTTTCAATTCCCAACAGTTTCATTTTTCTGGGTTTTTCTGTGAGGGGACTAAAAGACACCAAGATTTCCCTGCAAAACCATATTCCATTTACTCACCCTTTATCTTTTGAAATTTTTTACAATTTTTAATGGTTTTTTGGGGGCAGTTGCCTCACAATTTTTAACGTTCTGAGAAGTCCCTATTTATAATTTTTGGGGTCATGTTCGTGAGATACAGCAAAAAATCATGGTCCCTTTTGGGAAAAGAAATGTGGGTTTTTAAGGGCATTTTTCCTTCACATTTTTTAACAGTGGTGAGAATTTTAATTTTTATTTTAATTTTTTGGGGTCATGTTTCTGGAGATAAAGCATAATCATGGGCCCTTTGGAACAGAAATGTTGGGTTCTAAATGGATTTTTCCTTTACAATTTTTTAAAAAGTGGCTGAGAAGTCATTTTTTTAAATTTTTTTGGGGTCATGTTTTCTTTTGAGATACAACAAAAAATCAGGTCCTTTTAACAAAAATTTTGGGTTCAAAGGGGGCATTTTTTCCTTCACAATTTTTTAAAATTTGGGTGAAAGTCAAAATTTATAAAATTTTTTTGGGGGCATGGTGCTTGAGATACAGCAAAAATCATGGTCCTTTGGAAAAAAATTTGGCTTCAAATGGGATTTCTCCCCCCAAAAAAAATTTTTTAAACAGTGGGGGAGAAGGGCATTTTTTTAATTTTTTTGGGTCATGCGCTTTGATAATTCACAAACTACAGGTCCAATTCTAAAAAAATTTTGTTTTTTAAAGACATTTGGGTTTTTCAAAAATTGTTCCCAAAAGGGCTCATGGGTCAAGTTTTTAGTTTTTTTGGGGGCATTTTGCGTACATGCAGCTATTTCTACAGGTCCCCATTCTAAAAAAATTTTTTTTTTAACCCGACATTTTTTCCCTTTACAATGGTCAAGATGGCTCAATGTTTATGGTGCTTGGGCAGAAACAAAGGGAAAAGGGAGGACACTTTTAAAGGAACATATCCAAAATGACTTGTTTTTGCAAAATCTTTTAAAAAAAGCTATCAATCCCTTTAAATTTAGACAACCCATTTTAATACAATTAAAAAAAAAAGAAAAAAAAGACATGGGGGAATTCCATCCCGATTTTAAAAATGGTTTTCTAGAAATTTAAAAACTAAAAAACTTTTTCATTTACAAAATAGCTGGGTTAAAAAAAAAACCCCCTAATTGTCCCCAAAGGGGGTTCCCGGAAAACTTGACCAATGTAGGTTTTTTGAGAGGACATGGTAAGGAGCACGGACAGAGAACAAAAACAGAACCCCTTTTCTTCCAGCACTTTAAATAAAATTAGAAAAAGAATGCCAAATAAAGGGCACCTGGGGGTAACAGGGCATTAAAAAAACCAGTTTTTTTCCAAGTTTAAGCCCCAATTTGGGGCCACACCATACGGAGGGGAAGCGCTACCCCGTAAATTTTTTGTGTACCCGAGAAGGCTGGAGTTTTTCACACTTCCCTTCCCCACTCTGCTTTAGCACGACAAATTTTCGTTGCAGTCATCAGGGCCCTTTTTAAAACCTGCGTGTTAATAGATTTACGGACCCCCACCAGGGCCTCAAAACCCCACCCACCTTAACCCCCGGCCCTGGGGAAAAGCCCGGGCCCCGTACCGTTTTAGGCAAAGTTTCCCGTTTAAACTAAAATGGTGGTTGAAAAGAAATCCTTTTTTTCCCGGGAAAATTTTTTAAAATTTTGGGGGGCATGCCCGGGGTTTGGGGGGTCATGCTGTTTCCAAGGGCAAAATATAAATCAAAAGCCAGTTCAACAAAAAGGTTTTTTGAAAGACTCCTTTTTTCCCCACTTTTTAAATGTGGGGGTCAAGCAGGTTTGGGGCTCATGCTGTTTGCCCAGGAAAAGGGATAGTCAATTCCAGTGATTTCTAAAAAAGGGGTTGAAAGACTACTTTTTCCCCGGGCCCTTTTTAAAAGTGGGGGGCCCCTACCGATTTGGGCCATGCGTTGGGCCCGGGCCCTTTTTATCAAAGTCCAGTTTTCAACAAAAAAGGTTGGGTTTAAAGAAATCCTTTTTTCCGGCACTTTTTTTAAAAGTGGGGGGCATGCAGGTTTGGGGGCCCTGCTGTGGGCCCAGGACAGGGTTTTAAAAAAATTTAAAGCCAGTGAAACTAAAATGGTGGTTTTAAAGACTCCTTTTTTTCCGGGACTTTTTTTAAAAGTGGGGGTCATGGGAGGTTTTGGGGGTCATGCTGTGGCCCAGGACAGGGATTTGTTAATGTCCAGTGAAACAAAAAAAGGTGGTTGAAAAGACTCCTTTTTAAAGGCAATTTTTTAAATGGGGGGGGGTTTATGCAGGTTTGGGGCCCAAAAAAGGGGCCTGTTTCCCCAAAGGAAAAAGGGGTATAAAATTCAAAAGTCCAAAATTAAAAAAAAATTTTGGTTTGGTTGAAAAAACCTTTTTTCCCCGGAAACCCTTTTTTAAATTTTGGGGTCATTGCCCCCCCCCGGTTTTTGGGGCCCCCCCGCCCCCCCTTGTGGCCCCCAAAAACCAAAAATTTTAGTTTCCCCAATTCCGTTTCAACTAAAATTTTGGTTTTGGTTGAAAAAGAAAAAATCCTTTTTTTTCCGTTGGCCCACTTTTTAAAATCCCTTTTTGGGGGTTTTTTAAGCCCGGTTTGTTTTGGGGGCCCCCCCATGCCCTTGGTGGGCCCCCCCCCCGGGGAAACCCCCCCCCCGGGTAAATGGGCCCCAAAGTCCCCCCCAAATTCCAACTAAAAAAAATGGGTGGTTGAAAGGAAAATTTTTCCCCTTTTTTCCTGGCAACTTTTTTAATTCCCCGGGGTGGTTCATCCTGGTTTTGGGGGCCCCCCAAATTTTGGCTGGGTTTTGGCCCAGTCCCCAGGGGATAGTCAAAAGTCCATGAAACTAAAAAAAGGGGGTTGAAAAACCCCCTTTTTTTCCCCAAATTTTTAAATCTGGGGGTAAGCAGGGTTTGGGGGGCCAAAGCTTGGGGGCCCCCGGGCCCCGGGATAGTCAATGGGCCATTTTAAGTAGAAAAAATTTGGGGTTTAATTAATACTGGAAATTCTTTTACTTTTTTTTTTTGTAGTTTAAAAAGGTTTAAGGGGCCATTCTGTGGTTTCAAGACAGGGATAGTGAAATTTGGGTGGTTGGGCCCTTTTTTTTTTTTGTGGGCTTTTTTTAGCCAAGTGTTGTGCCAAAGATGTAGCGCGTATCCATTTGACTGTTTTTTTTTATTGTTGGCTGTTAATTCAGCTTTCTCCAGCCCGTTTGGGTGTAAGAATTAAGGTGTTGTTGCTCATCCCATAGACTTTAATGGTCATGCGGAGATGATCGAGCTAAGACTATCGAAAACCTTAATCGATGGTGGCCGACTATCGACTATCGATCGATGTTGATAGCCAACGTAATCGCTCAACACTACTTACAATGTCAGGTCAGTAAGAATGGAAATGGTTGAATATGGATTGTTTTGAGTATAAGGTTCACCAAAGATTTACAAGCTTTTAGATTCTTGGAATTGTGATACATTTTTTAGTATTATTCTGACAACAAAACTTTTGTCAACCTTTACCTACTACATGCTTATTCAGTCTCCAAGTACTAGCTAGGGCTGTTTCGATAATCTTATTGACAGGATAAGAGTGCCAAAAAAAATCAAAACATCTGGGTAGCTTGATTTTTCCGCCAAATATATTTGGAGCAGTGGAAGTTGGCAAAAAAAGACAATTCTTTATATTATTTTAAAAAAATGGGGTGGAATCACATTGACCCATTAATGACCACTCACTGTCTTTTGATGGTGGGTGGTCCAGGTTCTTTTCGTCTTTTGGTTCCCTCTCTAGTGCTGTCTGAGTTGCTGTACTTTGGCCTTATAATAGGAATTTTGGAGGATTGCCACCCAGCAAGCAATTTTTTTTTGTATTTGTTTTGACTAATACAAGGGTCCATTTGTATGCACAGCAACATAAAAGCAGAAGGGCCTACCATTTGTCACAAATCACACCATGGTCCCCACTCTGGACTGTGGTCGTGCCTGTTATCCCCATTCCATGGTATCTCTCCTCACCTCTCCCTGTTTTTGCTCTGCTCACTGTCACTGGCCGGCACATACGTACCCGCTACCTAGGGCTAGTGCTGGTCCTTAGATTAGGTAACTTCGCTTTTTGCACTTCGCAACTCTGTTGGTGTATGTTGCTGAGCTTTAGTGTGCTCCGGTTGTGTGATTCCCTGGATTTGAACCATGCTATGTTTCCTAAACTAGGTTACCATCCATCTGGAAATGATGGTGCATTAATTTCCTTCGGACCGTGCCAGGGTGACCTTTGTGGTGAGTCTCCTGTCTGGCAAAGCCCTGGCTTGGGCCACCCCGTCTGAGAGTGAGGGAATCCAATAATGGTCTATCTGCAGGTCTTCTTGGATGCATTCCATAATGTTTTTTAGGGAACCCAGGTGCAACTTCTCCACTATGTCTTCTCTACTATGTCTATGTCAAGGCAAATTTACAGTCGGATGCCATCCGACTTCTCATACTCTCCTCTGAGCTAGCCTGGAATAACAAGGCTCTTGTAGCAGTTTTTTGGGGAGGTCTCGCTGGTAGAATTAAAGACAACTGACCAGTCGGGACCTCCTAACGTCTCTGGATGACCTCATTCTTCTTGATACAAGAATTGACATCTCTTTCGCTGGAAGGCAACTTGAGCTCCACCAGCAACGAGAACCCTTCCGACCACGTTAACTTCCTCGACTTGCACCAGTCTTCCAGAGGCTTCCACTGCCCATTCGAATGGCTCCATGAGATGAGTCCATGCAAATGGAGAATGTCCATGTGTCTGAGGAAGAACACACCTGCAAATGTCTCCAGAATATCTACTGTTTTTGTGGTAGCCAAGTTCACTTCCTGAAGAACTGTCGGGTTCATCAGACAACCTTCAACACCTAGGATCTAAGTGAAGATACTTCCTCTCCTCATTTGACCATGCCGGCCATGCTCTTATCCCCATCTGGAGCCAGATTTCAACTTTCTGCCTTCCTAGATTCTGGCTCTGCTGGAAACTTCATTGATTCATACTTGATCACCAAATTTTGTCTTCCAGTGGACTCTTCTGTCAAGCTTCTGGTCGTTTCTCACTTTATTGGAGTAAGTTTTGTACCAAATCTCTATCCCTCCAGGTCAGGGCACTCCCCAGAGAGATCTTGTTCCTCTTGATGCTGTGTTCTACCTCCATGGTTCTCCTGGGTCTCCCATGGTTGCAGTTGCATGTTCCAGTACTGGACTGGAAAACGGGCAAAGTTACTCACTGGGGACTACAGTGATATTCCTGGTGTCTCATGCTTTCTCGTCCAGTATGGCCTATTTCTCTATCCATGATCTTGACTCCTTTTCCTGGTCTCCCGACATATCAGGAGTTTAGTGATGTCTTTAATGAGAAGCAAGCAGAGACTTTTCCACCTCATCCGGCCTATTACTGCCTGATAGATCTCATGCCGGGCATGTTGCCTCTTTGAGGGAGAGTGTATCCCTTGTCTGGCAAGAAATGTTCCTGTATACTAACGTAAACTTGCAAAAGAGCTTTATCCAAAAGTCTTCTTCTCCTGAAATTAGATCACCGTCACAAACTGGTATCCATTACCCTTGATCTCTAAGCTCTCTGCTTGTCTACGTAGATCCAGAATCCAGAAAAACCCTTCAATTTGGAGGAGTATGCCTCTTTCCTGGGAGCCGGAGCTGTTCTAACACAAAAGTCTCCTAAAGGCAAGACTATTACTGATGTTTTTCTACAAAAGTTTCTCCTATGTGAAAAGAAATTGTACTATTGAGGACTGAGAATTTCTAGCCATAAAATTGGCTCTGGAAGAATGGTGCAATCTTTTGGAAAGTGCTCATCATCCGGTGAATATCTTTAATGACCATAAGATTCTCTTCTACCTTTAGACGGCACAACAAATCCCAGGCAAGCTAGATGGTCACTGTTCTTATCTTGATTTAATTTTCGGCTACACTTAAGGCCTGCAGAGAAAACGTAAAAGTGAATGCTCTTTCGCATTCCTCGGATAACGCTGGACTCGACTCCATGCCTCAGCACATCATCCTTCCTGAATTATTGATTTCTGCAGCTTTCATCACTCTTCAGAGGATTTATCCTTTGTACATCCAGCCTTAAGGATGAGAATTCTTAAATGGGGTCACTCATCCAAGTTAGCTGGCCACCCGAAAATACAAAAATCCTTGTTACTAACCTCACGCCACTACTGATTGCCAACTCTCATTACAGATGTCAAAGCTTTTGCTCTATCTTATTACATTTGTGCTCATAGTAAGTCTTCTCATCTCAAGCTCCTTGGACTGTTGCATCCCTTGACTGTACCTGAATAACCTTGGACTCATATTGCTATGGACTTTATCACAGATTTACCTCCATCCTCCAATCATGCAGTTATCTGGGTTGTCACCGATCGTTTCTCCAAGATGTCTCATTTAGGGCCACTTTCTGGTCTACCTTCTGCTCTGTAACTTGCCTTCCATTTCCTCCAGGAAATATTCCGACTGCATGGACTTACACTTCATATTGTCTCTGACTGGGAAGTTCAATTCATCTCTAAGTTCTGGTGTGCGCTTTGTTCTCAACTACAAGTTAAATTGGACTTCTACAGTATTCTGCATACCACCCTCACTCCAACAGTTAAGTGGAGTGAGTGAATCAACTCTTTGGGACCTATCTTTGTCATTTCGTTTTGTCTCTTCAGGACAATTGGGCTGACCTCCTTCTATGGGCAGAATTCTCATTGTTCAGTCTATAGATGCCCAAGTTCAAGAGATTTGCTGTATCTGGGAGGATACTCTTTTGTGCCTTCTAAAAGCATCCTCCTGGTCTAAAACTCAGGCGGATAAAACGAAAACCTCCTCCTAAATTCCGTCTTGGTGATACGGTGGGGTTGGCTGCCAAGCACGTCTGCCTCAAGATCCCAAGCCTCAAACTTGTAACGGACGGGTAGTGGATCCGCTGGACCACCGCAGGCGATGGTGGAGCCCACACCAGGGAAACGGAATCTAAGTAGGTCCGGTATCACCCAGAGCCCGCCCGCAAAGCTGGATGGACTTGCTGCAGGTGGGAGATCTACAGGGTTGTTTCCTGGCGGGGCTTGCCTGTAGGGTGGCGGCAAGGGTGGACGTAGTAAAAGATTTGTCAGCAAGTCGTTGTCGGGGGACAGGCAGAAGGTCAGGAAGGTGGCTCTGGATCGTAAACGTGGGACAGGCAGACGGTCAGGGGCAGGACCGGCTAGATTTGTGGTCGTAAACGTAGGCAAAGGGGTACGGTTACACGGTGTAGGACAAGACTAGGCTAGGAACGCTTTCTCAGAGAGTTCAAACTCACTAAGGTTCGGCGAGGGCCGGCTGGAAGGGGCCCAGACCTAAATAGGAAGGCAGTGCCCCGGGGGGGGGCGACAATACCCACAATTACTGAGACGCACTTGCACTTTAAATTCTATACAGCGGGGCAGCGCGGCCCTAGGGGCGGAGCACGTGCCGGGAGACTGGGACTGCTGAGCAGGAGCCGGGATAAGTTGACATGCTGGCGGGGACTGGGACAAGAGCGGACCACGAACCCGACGTGAGGGACGGGGCTCTGCTAGAGATCCACAGCACGGACAGCCTGCGACTCCGAGAACAGAGGGTCGGCAGGGGAGTCCGTGACAGTAGCCCCCCTTTGCTCCCCCTTGGTGCCCCCCTTGGGCTCCCCTTCTTACTGGATCGAAGAAATCTCTGGATGAGATTCCGGTTTCAGGATATTCTCCTCTGCTCCCAAGACCCTTCTCTTCAGGGACCAACCCCTTCCAGTCTACCACGAAAGTACCGTTGTCCCTCTAGTTCTCCTTCATACGCAGGAATCTTCTTGACTTCAAGACTTTGGAGGCATCAGCTATGGGTGGAGGAGGGATAGACTTCAGAGAGAAACGGTTATAGGACCAGGGGTTTATATAGAGAGGACGTGGAAAGACGTTAGGATAGGAATTCTCATGGTGGGAGGGAGCGGTGTTTGTAAGAAACTCGGATTAATGCGAGTGATAACCTCGAAGGGTCCATGTGGAAGACGGAATATCTGGCCGGACCAGCCACACCTTGTCACCTGGGAAGGATGACAGGAGGAGGACTTTTTCTTGTCGGCTTGTTCTTCTTGCACTCGGAAGCAAAGGGAGCAGAGCGATTGGGGGTCTGGGACCAGATGGTCCTTTATGTCCTGAACACAGCTGCGTCCACGCATGGTACTCGGATGGAGATGCCAGAGGGAGCGTGGGCGGGGATGCAGACGTATTATACAATGTAGAAGGGAGAGACCCCAGCGGATTCTGAGTCATCGGGGGACTTGTACAGGAGAACTCCGCCCATGGGCCAACAGTTGGACCAATAGTCTTGGCGTGCTGAAACGAAGTGGCGTAGATGACCTTCCAAGACATGTTTTACTCTCTCTCCCAATGGACATTACTCAGTTGCTTGGGGTGGGATAGCAGATGAGAAGTCGGAGCCTTCACCTGGAGTTGGGGATCACAGGCACGCCAGAAACCTTGGAAACAAACTGGACTCCCCGTTCCGAGACGTTTTGCTGCGGGTGCCCATGCAGACGAACACATGCTGGAAATTAGCTCCTGCCAGGCAGGTGGCCGATGGCAGGCCCAGGGAGGGGGAACAAATGCGCCATTTTGGGAACCGATCAGTAAGTCACCACAAATGACGGTGTTGCCAGCCGACAGAGGAAGGTCGGTTATAAAGTCCATCCCAATATTGGTCCAAGGTTGAGTCGGAAAGAGGTTGTGGGTGTAGCTAGACCTGACGGTTGTGACGAGGCGTCTGTTGCGGGACAGCATTTAAGGCACCTGAACGAAATTCCTTGACATCCTTGACGAGATTCTGCACACACAGAACTGGGATGGGGATATCAAACAGGAAGTTCTTTCGAGAGCCGGGATGGACAGGCCACAAAGTGCAATGGCCCCATTTAGGATGCGTCGTGCGAGAGAGCAGGGGGTATGAAGGGTCCCTCTGGAGTGAACCTTCCTGAGGTCAACTGGAGCGCCGAGTACAGGCGTCATGGTTGGGAATTATATGCCTTGGATGGTGGTCTCCTCACCCTATCCTCGTCAAGAAGCCCGCGGGGAAAAAGGCGTCAGCCCTTGATGTTCTTCCTCCGGTGCCGGAAGTGAATCTGGTAGTCGAACCGCGGAGAAGAAGAGCGACACTAGCTGGGTGTGGGGGATCGTTAGTGTGTTGGGAGCGTGGGTTAACAGACGCTGAGGCCCTGTCTGGAGGTATTGAAAGGTTTTTGTGGTTGAATAGACTGCCAGATGGGATGGCGAGCCCCCTCCCCAATAACGGTATAGCGCCAATTCTTCCAAAGCCATCTTTGTGATGGCCAGCAAATCCACGGTCGCCTATGTGTAGTTCCTTTCGGCCGGGGAGACGTAACTTGGAAAAGAAGCAACATGTTACGTATTGCCACATGGCCCTTTTTGCGTTAAAGGATGGCTTCCGACCCCACAGGACGAGGGCATTCCACTTCCAAGGTGACAGGGCTTTCGCAGGGGTCACGCCGGCCGCGTGAGACAAGATGCTGTGGTAAGGCAGACTTGAGCTTAGCAAAATGCCTCTTCAGCTTTGGTGGGGCAGCTGCGTGGGTTCTAGCGTGTTTCTTAGTGAGCGAGCCACTATCGGAGAGCCACTAGCGTAGAAAGTGGGTGAATCAATGGCGATAATAGATTACCAGACCCCAAGAAACGTGTATGGACGCAAACCGAGTGGGCGTCGCCACTGCAACACGGCCTGACAGCTTTGCTGGTATCCATCTGTAGGCATCGATCAGAACTAATGTACCCAGAACACGGAAGGCTGGTTTGGTGGAAGAGGCACTTCTCCAAGCTTGGCAACAGGTGATTATCTCGGAGCCGCTTCAACACCTGACGTGACATGACAATGGTGGGTCTCGATTTAGTGTGGGTCTGCAGCTTTGTGATACATCTCAAGTAAAAAGTGTATGATCTGTTTGAGTATCTTTAGACCATAGTATGTAGAAGCTATTAGGATGTTAGTGTAGTGTGTGTCACTTACTAGAAGGATATATGTTCATATTCATATTTTGCATCGTTTTTAATGTCTGCCTAATGTGGAGAGTGGCTTAAGTAAGCGTTCTGATTTCTAGATATATCTCATGTTTGATATAGTGTTTTATGTGATTAGGCATTATTGACTATTCACTTTTTTTTAACAAATATATGTATCACCATACGTTGTCCTAATCATATGTGCTGTGATGGTGGCTCTGATGTCTTCCTGTGTGGTATTTGCACTTCATTTATACGTGCGCTGACTTATATAACTGACTGTCTCAGTAGTGTCAAGATTTCCTGGCTTCTGTTGAGCTCTCGCGATTTTTCCGATGCCCTCTCAGGATATTTGATTGACATCTGTCAGTCTCCTCGCAAGTCTGTTTGTAGTATCCTATGCATGTTGTTAGAAGAGGAGTATCAGAGGGAAGATAATAGATTCCGATTATATAATATGTTGTGCAGTTACGCATGCATGTGTCGAAATTTGTATGTGAGTTCGCTGTGTGACTTACAGAGATCACGGTATTGATAATGATAGGTATGTTTTATTAGTGTCTTTTGTCTCTGTTCCCTCCACATGTGATGTCAATTTTTATTCTCAAGTTACTCTCGTGGTAAGATGTGTCAAAGATGAGCTAAAGTTTTAATTACGTATGAGAGTGTTCGTTCAGGACATTATTTTTATTGTTTGTGTGTCTCTCAAATGCTCTCTGATGTTCGCGCTGCTGTGGACTTAGATATTGCATGAAGAAGACGAGGATATAATAGAATAGTGTGCGTGTGCATCCTCCGCCTGCGGGGAGAAGTGGACTTCGAATAAACCCTTCTGGAGATTCTCACGAATGTACTTGGTCATGGCTTGTGGTCTACCGGAAAGGTAAGGGGTAGACTTTTCTGCCCCGAGAGGGCCTAGGTACCGGGCAATAGGTCAATTCGGACAATCATAAGGGACGATGTGGCGGCAGGGTCTCTTGGCCTGCTCACGAGAAGACATCAGAATTACTCCTGTAAGGAGCGGGAAAGGACACGCTAGAGGCTTAGCTGGTACCGTAAGAAGCGGCTATGCACCTTGGACGAAGGTCGTCACCAATCAGCACGAAAGAACGACGACACTCTGAGCCCCATCGCAGACCCTCGCCAGTCTTGCCAGTCAAGCACCGGGGCATGGCGCTGTAGCATGGAAAGACCCAATAGGATGGGCGAACGATGGACCGGGTACACATAGAACGTAGTTGTCTCTCTTTGTGAAGTGGCCCCTACTTTGAGGGGACAATGGCTCAGTACGGGAAACGGCAACTAGGGTCACGGAGGATCTCTCCACTGACCAGAGAAAATGGACAGAAGATTCCGACGAACCAGGGAAGGCAGTGTGAGACACCAGGGCAGAGTTCCAGGAAGTTCCAGCAGAACGGAGTCCATGGAATGCTGAACTTGAAAGTGGGTTCCCGGCTTCAGTTGCCCGCATCAGGACCTAAAATATTCAGGCGGGGAGAGAGACAGCACACGCTTAGGGATGCTTCTCCCACGTAGCCTAGGTGTGCCCGTTCTCTCCGGGTTGACGCCATGGGCGAAGCAGAACAACAACGGAGGAGATGATTCAGGGCTGCCGCAGTAGAGACATGTAGGTTCTCTTACGCCGTCGGTTAAGTTCTTGCGGTGACAGTGAGGCTCTATCCACCTTGCATGGCCTCTTCCAGGCTGGCTGGGAAGGAGGCGGTGGAGGCCGTAGGATAGAGACCACCGGTGCCCTGATGTGATGGACGGCGTGCTACGGGCTGCGTTCTTGCCCTTGGTGGAGCTACCTCACGCCCTTTCTGTCGAATCGGATGTAATCGGCTTAAACCAAGTGGATTAGCTTCGATTAAAAGAAGACGGAAGGTCCCGGCGGCGAGCGATCCTTGATTGGGCTGGTGAGGCCTTCTTGACGGGCGCATTAATGCTGCATCGTTCCAGGCTAGCTCGCTGCTAGTGTGCGGATTGCACGGCGTTGTCCCCCACGGAGGAGTTCCTTGATGCAGGTTCAACAGGGCAAATTTCGCAGACAAAGCTACGAGCAGGTTCTCGAAGCTACTCCGGAACTCTAGTAGAAATGTCGCTAGATATGCGTTGATTGGGGTCATCCTCGGTCACACAGAGGAGTTGCCAGGCCAGGGCTATACCAGAGAGGAGACTGACCAAGAAGGGCCACCTTGATCTTTCTGACGGAGGAAAATGACATGCATGAGTTACACATTGCAGGGAGCACTGGGTGATGAGCCCCTGCAAACCTTGAAATCCAATCAAACTTAGTCGGCATGGATAACGGAGCTTGGGACCGACTGGAGCAAATGCCGCGGAGGACACCAACGCAGCCATATGCTGCTGCTGGAGTGGCGATGAACTGCTGCACCAGAGAGGAGAGTTGCTCGAGCTGTTGCGCTTGCTGTGCAATCTGATTGGAACTGCTTGGGCCACAACGGTGGTGTACTGGCGACACTTGGCAAAGACAACCTTGGCGGGATCCTTTGGCGGATCTTACTGTAACGGACGGGTAGTGGATCTGCTGGACCACCGAGGCGATGGTGGGAAGCCCACACCAGGGTACGGAATCTAAGTAGATCACGGTATTCACCTGTGCCCGCCGCAAAGGGGCGGATGGACTTGCACGCAGGCGGGAGTCTTACCAGGTCGTTTCCACTGACGGGGCTTGCCTGCGGTGGCGGCCAAGGGTGGACGTCGTACAGATTCGTCAGGCAAGCTCGTATTCAGGGACAGGCAGGAAGGTCAGACAGGCGGCTCTGGATCGTAAAACGTGGACAGGCAGGAGGGGTCAGGACAGGCGGCTTGGATCGTAAACGTGGACAGGCAGAGGTCAGGGCAGGCGGGCAGGATTTGTGGTCGACTAAAGTAGTCAAGGTGGTTTATGGTACACGGATAGACACAGACTAGGTAGGTACGCTTCACCAGAGGTAAAACACACTAAGGATTCGGCGAGGACGGCAGGAAGGGGCCAGACTAAATAGGAGCAGTGCCCGGCAATACCCAAAAATTACCGGCGCACTGCCTCCTTTTAAATTTCAACACAGCCGGGCCCGCGTGCTCCCTAGGGGCGGAGCCACGCGGCCCGGTGAGACTGGGACTGACTGAGCAGGAGGCGCGACACGGGTAAAGTTGACGCTGGTGGGGACTGGGGACAAAAGAGCGGACCCCGAACCCGACGGTTGGGGTGGGACGGGGCTCACTGGCGAGCCGCTGCACGGACAAGCCTGCGCACCGAGACAGAGGTCGCTGAGGGGCGTCCGGCCATGACTAAACTTGCTCCTTGATTCCTGGGTCCCTTTGTGGTTCTTTGTTGTATCAATCCTGAGTGCTACAAACTCGACCTGCTTTCATCTATGCGGACCCCGAACTTCTTCAATATCTCTGTCCTAAAGCCTTTCATCCTCAGTCATTTCTCCTAGAAGACTGTGTCATCTTTTACCATATCTGATCCTGGTGATACTTACTAGGTTCAAGAAATCTTGACAGAGAAACATATCAAAGGTAGATGCTTCTTTCTCATAGACTGAAAGGGGTTCGGACCTGAAGAGAGGTCGTAGGAGCCAGTGGAAAACAATGCCCCCGACCTTGTAGGCAGATTCCACCAATCGCAGATGAAGAAGAAGGGGTTTAGAAGGTAGGGGCTTGTGCCCCCATTTTCCGCCGTTTGTACTCACCTCTCCCTGCTCCTGCTCCATTCACATGACTGGCCAGCACATGCGCTGACTATCTGGACTTTAAAGGGCCAGTGCATCTCTGATTGGTCCTTATATTAGTTCACTTCCCCTGCTGCCCCTTATCACTGGGTTGGTGAATGTTCCTGAGATTTAGTGTGTTCCTGTTGTGTGATTCCCTGCATTTGACCCATGCTATGTTTCTGAATATTTTCTACCTGCCCTCAGACCCGACCTTACCACGAATGACCTGACCAGATTCTGCATGACGCTTGCCTTGATCTTACTGCCTGTCTACCAACTGCATCTCTAGTTTGCTCCTAATGTACTTTGACTGCACCTTCACTGTTACCGTAACTACATCAGGGATAGCGACCCAGGAGTCCCGAACAGCAAAGTCCGACCGGCCTGGTGAATACCAAGGGGCTCTTTAGACTCTGCTCCCTGGCGTGGTTCATAGTCATCTTTCGCAGTGATCAGAGGATCCACTGCCTCACCTCTTTACACCATTGATTCCTTCTGTGTTCAAGCAGAAACACTAGTTGTAATTCTTCTGTTTAATCCCCCACATCAGGAAATGGCTGGAGTCTGTGATGGATGCCAAGTTTTTGGCATAGACCCCCTCCCCTTTCTATCTACCTTCCTCTTCTTCCTTCTCCTCCTCTTCCTCCATCCTTCTATTAATGATAGAGACACTTGTTGTAGAGGACTTCCTTTCTTACCTAAAGAATCTCTCCCAACCGTGGTGCTGCAAAGAATTGAAGTGACTTGGAGGTTGAAAGAATAGTAGTTTTTCCTCCACTTCCTGTTACATTACCTTGCATTTTTTGAGACACAATGACATATGTTTTTTAATAAACAGATAATAGGGATAGTGTTACTGATGACTGCAAGAACACCACTGACCATTAATGTTGCTTCCTCGAAGGGCTTAAAATGGAACACAAATCCTTAACCCCTATCCAATCTGCAGCATATATAAAGTGGAATTCCAATATGTAGGGATGTCACAAATGTGACACATGGGAGGTAGGCATTATTGGCACTGCATACCTGCTATGTGAGAGGCAGCTAAGTGGAAACAGCAAAAGTGCAACTATACAGATTTTGGATGGTTCTTATATTGTTATTAAGGAGTTGAAAAGTAGAAGGCATAGGAGGAGGATGATGATGTTATGTGGGAGACAGGGATGGGTGAATCTTGGTGGTACCAAACATGATGAGGTGCACACAATGGGTGACATGTATAATTTTTGGCCTTAAGACACCAATATTTATGTGCATTATATTAGTGTAGTAAGCACTGATTTTAAGATACCGCCTCAACTGTCGGGTCATACAATAGGTACATTCTAGCGCATTAAATTTAATATATAATCGGCAATTCTGGGCTCTGGTTTTCAAAGTGGTTTACCTGTTACAGCAGTAATGCACCTAGAGTTGCCGTAATAAAGCTATAAATCTATAGCTTTGTACAGTTCTAGTGCACCCCGCCTCCCTCATGCCCCCGAATCTAAGGTGCATTACAAAGTGCCGCAGGCACTCTGTAATACGCCTGATATTGTTGTACGGGCGATTTTAAACTATAGTGAATGGGGCTGCGCTAGATGTCAATTTGAAAAGACACCAGACTTTTGGCGCCGCCCCGTTTATACATGTCGTCCATTATGTCTTGATGCCCATCCACTATCAGACTGACTTGGTGTTCTGTAAGTGATAGATATAACTCCTGCCCATTCTTACAGTGATAGAAACATGTTCTTGGTCACATGGTAGTTTAGGACAGGGACAGCATAAAGGGAATAATAATAGTGGCTGGACAACTGGTACTAGAGGTTAGCACAGGACACGTAATCACAAATTTTGGTTGCATCCACTAGCCTATAAGGTAGCAGTTGCAGTGCCAGCAGGTTTTCAAAAATTGGGCCCTAGGCTCAGGGATGGTTGTTGTAATACGTTCTTCGGTATTTCAAAAGCTGTAGATTGGAGGGTTGGGTGCTGATCAGAGAAGCACCTGAATCTGGAGAACAGTGCAATGTTGGGGAGGGTGTTGCTGGCTCCACTTCTACTCTTAGTGCTTCTGGGTTTGAGACTTGCAGCATTATCACTGCTAAAGACAGAGACGCCTAAGGTCCTACCAAAATTACTCAAGAATGACACAAAGTCCTGGTTTTGCATAAACAGGGAGGGAAAGGAAGAGGAAGAAGCAGTGATAGTAGTGGGAGAAGACGCAAAGTGAGGCAGCTGCTCTCTCATTTGGACCAGGTGCACTTTCCAAGAAAGTTGGTGGTAGGTCTTCATGTGATTATTCATGCATGTGGTACCCAGGTTGTTCAGATTCTTGCCACTTTTCATCTGCTAGATATAGCTGCTCTACAACATGCTCTTTTTCCAATCTCTACTGTTATAGTATGCAGTTACATTTTAAGTAGAGTCAAGAAACTTATCATCTTCCTGTTAATCATCTCTCTTTCCGAATAGTGTCTATGTTAAAGTAAGCAGTGGAAGATGTCATCTATTTTTCTGCATCCCTCTCTATAGATGTGGCCTATAAGAAACTGACCACAGTCACTGAACCATCCTGCTTTCCCTCCTCCAAAGAGATTAAGGTTTAGGCATCAGTGTATAAATTTTTTTGTCATCTACTTCTTGTCCTTTTGAGTCACCCGTCAACATCGACATGGAGTAATGAAACTGTTCTTCAGACTTACCCATGTGGAATGGGTAATGATGAGTAATTCCAGGCGGGTCTAACCTCTTTCTGTCCATGAATTTATGGAGTTTAGATTCACTAAGCTGCTTTAGGAGCTAATATGCAACATCTTCTACCATGCCTATGCCCATTACAACTTCTCCTTTGGCTTTCTTGCATAACTTATGCAGATTTTTGTTTTAGGAAGCAGTCAATTAATGTGAAATATCATGGTGGTACACAACAGTCAATGAAAGTGCATTTTAAGTAAAATTAAAATATGTCTTTCTCTGTGGTTCATATTCCTTTAACATAAAGAGCTGAACACAAATGTGTGGATTTTCTTTCTAATCTGCCTGTCTTTATCTTTATCTGGCCCATATTCCTGCCTTGCAGCACACATAGCTGAACACTATGATGGTTGACTTATTTTCCTTACCTGCTGTTTTTTATTTTCTGTGGTCCCTAAGGCTACATTTACATTGAAATGTTAAAAGGGCGTCAAAAATCCGACGACATTTAACATTGCTGTACCGTGGCTTTTGGCGCAGGTTTGCTGTGGTCGGTTTTTGGATTTCCTGCCGGCCCACGACATGGGCTGCATGTCGATCCGACAAGTATCCAGCAGAAGATAGAACATATTCCATCTTCTGCCGGATGGCTGGCGGCTTCAGAAGAAAACTTGTGCTGTATAGACTACAGCACACATTTTCTATTGGAGTCTACACAGTGCTAGGGGCAGTTGGATTTTTAAAAATAAAATCCAATGGGAATCCAGTGTTGTGTAGACATAGCCTAACCTGCGTCATAGCATTCCAAGATTAGCAAAATTGTTGTAGATTTAGAGCAGTGTACACCATTCATTTAAAATAGATTTTTAGAGCAATACACAACAGTCAATTAAGGTGTATTTTTAGAGCAGTGCACAACAGTCAATTTTAGTGGACTTTAAATGAAATTTGATTTTTGAAACAGTATGCAGCATGTAATTGTGCTGGACTATGGCAGGGATACAAATTTGTGAATTATGGGACATTTTCTTACAGATACACAGCAATACATAGCTAACACATAGAGATGTATCCTTCTCAATAGTCCCTTTTCCTGACATGTAGCATAAAGAGCCAAGCACAATTGTGGTAGATTTTTCTTCAAAACCTGCCTTCTATTTTCTTTAAAAGTTCCATATTCCTACCTTGTAGCATATAGAGTGATATTTTTTTGTTACCAATAAGATGTCATTTTTGTTATTTTTGCTGTCTGTAAACAGCAGTACACAGTAAATATAGCAGATGTGTGCTTCTTTCACACATGAAATCCAATTGATTTAGGTCAGCCCAACTTTGCCAATATTTGGGTGAAATTTGACAGTGACCTGAATCTAAAGCACAAGACTAATAATGAAATTACTTAGTTGAAATTTGTTCTGTTTGAGGATGGCTTCCCAACATGTATGTTTTATTAAATATTTGTATCCTTCGTATAAAAAAAAAAATAGTTCAGTAGCATATTTTCTTAGAACTCTGCATTTTAAGGTTCTTCAAAAATCCTCCCTTACAAATATGTGAATAAACTTGCAACTTGATGTTACCAGTTTGGGGATATATTTTAATACACCCGGACACTGTCAGATGAGTGTTGATAGTGCCATTTGTAGGGACACATCACGTTTGCTAAGGATGATAGTAATACACAGCTGTCAATTTTAAATGTTAAGGAGCAATAACATAGGACTAATTAGAAAAGATGTTTCAAAATTGTCATTTGATGGGAAACACGTGACGTTGTGGCCTGTGATTGGCTGAACATAGCACGTGAACGATGGACGTTCACTGTGCAGTCGGGATGTATGGACCAGCCATCGGGACAAAGCGGAAGCATCACGGAGGTGAGTATACTTCTTTTTTTCTATTTCTGATAATACCCCAATGGACCAATGATCTTCTCTAAGCCACAAACAACCTCTTTAATCCTATGGTGTTCTGTACAGAAATGATCATATTTTACTGTTACCACATAATTGTATTTTTTTAAATGTAATATTATACGCTAAATACATTTAAAATCATAATATTTCCTTATTAAAACTCTGACAATAATTAAACCAATATCCTAGTTAACATTATCTTGTACAATATAATTGTTTAGAATGAAAGTCTTTTGTTATATTCTTAGAGTAACTTTATGTGCTTGAGTTTAACTCCAATTCCCAGGCTTAATAATAATTATGATGCAGCTAATTGTTCTTAATAAGAATGCTTATCATTTTACATTGACCTGTAATGCACAAATCATTATAACTAAGATATTGGCTCATTTAGATTGAAAGCTCTTATGAGCAAGGATCTCAATACCAGGGTTGGACTGGCACATCAGAATACTAGAGGATCCTGAGGGGCAAATCTCTGACACAAAAATATACCCTTAGGGCTTGTCCCCATGGCACATGTTTCCAGTCGGTTTCACAAACAGTTTTCAGATTTGAAAGCAGTCTGTAAACAGAATGTCAACTTTTTACATTGAGTTAAAAAGAATATCTGTGCAGCAGTCCCCACTGCATGGGTTTTCCACTGGATAGTTTTTGACACCGCTGGCATTCCTAAAAACTTAGAACATGTTCATTCTTCCGCCCGGTTTTTGGGCGGAACATAATTATGTGGGTGCGAAGGGGATGGCTTGAATCTGCAAACCGCGGACAAAACCGGTCCCCCTTTGTGCAAAAAAAAGAACTACCAGTCAGGAAATTGGTCTTTGCCGTGTAAACGGCCTCAAAGTTCTAGCAGAAGACAACCTCATTTGAAGCCGACTCTAGAAGCAATAACCAGCTATATTATTAAACCTGCATGAGCATTATTACTTAAAAGTGGACATGCATATTTCCCATACAGATTGAGAGTGGGCCCCCAACTTTCTCTGGTGGACTGAAGGAGCTTCAGTCTGATACTGGTCAATAATGTTATTTTATTGTTTCTTCATTTGTTTGATTATTTGTCATTTTACTTTTTTCTCAATTGTAAAGTACAGTGAAATATGTTGGTGCCGTATGCTGTGAACTAAAGTTTACTATTCTTCTATAACACTGGAAGGAAAATCTTTAATAATCTACACACTTGCTGAACTTACTTTGTTAGATTAATATAAATAAAGGTAAGGAACCACAGTATGTACTAAGTGCTCATTGCCTTACAAGGCATCAAATAAAATAGTACAGTACGTACATTGCCAGCAATGTTATACAGTTATTTAAGTTGAGCCCAGTGCTGGCTTATAGAAAAATTCTTCATATGCTCAAACAAATTATAGATTGTTCAAATCAAAGAACATTTCATGAGTTTTGCCTGTAGGCTTATATTCTTTGAGCTTTCATTTAATTTACAGGCCTTTGCTAACCTTAGACATGATGTCACTGTATTTAGTGTAAAAACTACTACTGATTTCACTACATATTCAGCTTAACTAGTCATCTGGGTCCAAAATTAATTACACACATACACTAGATTGTAATGCTGAAATGTAATTAAAGTAGTACAGATTCATATTAATTTATTAAGCAAAGTTTGTTAACTGCATCTATAAACCTAGTCCACAAAAATGTACTTAATTTCAAAACCATAAGCCCAGGTCATAACACAATGTTCATTTGACATGTAAAAGCACCTTAAAACGTGTTATGAGCTGGCATTAAATATAATAAAAAAAACCACAGGCACCCAATCATCAATAAAAAGTGCAATGTTTCTGAATAGACTTTGCATGTTAAATGTGCTGCTGAATTAAAAGTCACATTGCAATCCAGTGAGGTCACAGTGGTTAAAATCAGTCAGCTATGTGTTGGAATGTCAGTTTTAAAAACTGTGCTAGTAATTCAAACATCTATTTCAGTAACTAGGAAAAAAGGTTAAAAACTCTTAATAAATCAATGTACAACATGAATTGGACAATAAGGGACTGGAAGCTTAGTTTACTTTCACCTTTGATTTACTTGTAGAGTGTATATTTTCAGATGTACTAAAAATTGGACAGACAACAGTTAGAACATAGCTCGTGCTTCACGTTCACACAATTAATGTTGTCAGTTTTTCTTAATGTTTTTATCTTCAGACAAGAAAAGGTCACACTTTTAAAACTTTCACATTGTTTTGATACAAATCAATATAGTGAAGGTCAAGCTATCCACAAAACATATTTGAATGTTTTATTTATTGAGCTCCAAGCTTACAAATCACACACTTGGGAAGTAAAAATATTATTAACCAAACTCTGAGCTTTATACATTATTGAAACTGTATAAACCTCAGTAGCTGCAGACAAAACTGGATCTTGATGACCACAAATGGGCTTTTACTTTATAATTTCACCAGAAGTTCTAAGATTATACATTCTATTCCCTGAGTTCATGAATGTAACTAGTTCTTAAAAGGAATAAAGGCTAAACACATAAATAGATTTTACAATCGAATAAATGTAATCTGTAGGGAAAAAAATCAACAATAAAGAAAGAATCTCTGCTGAATACCATTAAACACATGTGTCAAAAAAATAGAAGTAAGTGAACCAATTTGGCCTTTTAATGTTGATCTGTGGGATTTCCGTTGATCACTATGTGGGGTTCTGTGCCCCTTGTTTTTCCTCACTGCAATTGTGGACTAGCGTGGGCACTGCTGCTCCATTCAAAGTCTATGGAACTTATAAAAATAGCCAAATACAGCGCTTTTCTATCTTCAGAAATCCCATAGACTGTGGTTAAAGCAGCAGTGCACTTGTTCAACCTCTAATCTAATCAAAGACTTTCTCACTGCACGATCACTTTGAGGAAAAACAGGGTATCCCCCATTATAGTGATTGATGTGGGTACCAGTGGATAGCTGATAAACGTCTATATTGGGAAAACCCATGTAGACAATGCTTTCTCATGTCTCTTAAAACCACTGAAGACGGGTTACCACTAAAAGAAATTATTTTTGATCCCACATATCATCTGCAGGGAAAATATCGTTTTAAATGCTAGTCATTCTGAGATTTATTAGAGCATATGAACAATTCTTGTCCTATTAAGACAAACTATGTGGTCACCTAAATTTTTTGACGCTTGAGTTATTGTTAACAGGCCTTTTATTTATTCAATTTATAAATGCATTTGTTATATATTATTTATTATTGTATATTGTCACAAAGCATAAAGGGAATTTAATCTCATGTATTGAAATCTACAAATTTCATCTCATTGCACATTTAATCTCTCCTGAACAATTAAAGAACTAAAACACACACAGGCAGCAAGACCATATTTTCTATTAAAAGTTTTGATAACTAAAATCAAATGACTTGCAATCAAATATATCAGATTGACTTGCATACGGATACAAAGTGAAGCTTTTTGTATTGTTCTATTATATAGTTGCTACCCCTGACCTGCATAATATGTAGTTAAAACAATAGCATGTTCAGCCATCTACTGGAAATGGAGTTTTTTGAATCACCTTAAAACATACTAATAATTAAAAAATTATAAAGGGAAGTAAATTATTTTTCTGCTTTAGCAAATATCTAAAACTTTATAAATACTGTATATGAATGCTAAAAATGTAATACATATAAAACTACAGTGTTGATTATATTTATTATACTACTATATCATATAATTTATTATATTTATTGTTTCGGTACATTAAAATTGTGTAACATGAAAAGTTATAATTACTTTTAGTTTTTAAAATTTATGTTAAGGACTGATTGTGTCTAACCCAATTAATAAATTTTCTTGTTTTCTAAAGTGTTTTTGTGCACATGTTTAATTTTAAGACTTTGATAGTCACAAGGAAAATGTCAGGGAGGTATTTTCAGATTTGCTAAAGGCCACTGTACTCAAAAGGAATCCTTTTTGTTCTGACAGGTAAGAGAGTGCATTGCTTTCCAAGTAACGTAATAAACATAATAATAATAGCAATAATAGTAGTACTGATACTAATAAAACTATTCAACACATTTAAAAACTACAGGAAGAATATTTTTTGTCAGTTATCAATTGCCTTTACATTTTATTTAGCTTCTAAAAGGATTAAACGATGGCAAAATCCATTTACCAAGGTAAATTACAACCTGCAGCTTACATGTTAAATTAAATTGCATAAAGGGCCACATGAATGAAAACTGTCTAGGTCTAAAATTCACTTTGTTGCCCATAGTGACCAATCAGAGCACCCTTTTCATTACATATAGTGCCGGGAAAAATGAGAGAGGGCACTCGTTTGGGTTTCTGGGGGAAAAAAATGAGTTTTAACCAAAACATTTTTCTTTCATGTAGCCCAAAGTTTTTAATATTTTTCGGATACTTTGCAATAAGTTACAGAGTTCAGTGAGAATACACTCAAAGAAAATGTTACATTAAAAACATAATAGGAGGGTTATTTGCATTTCATTTTAATTTTTTTTAAAAAACTGTATATTTATGCACATTTACAGTCAACTCAAGTATGGCTACTTTAACTAACGTTTTGATTAGAAAGAAGCCCAAACTATTAAAATATATCATGATTTATCCTATACGCTGAACACTATAGAATAAAAAAAAAAATTCCAAACCCCAAAACGACAGATTTTCAAAAAATTACCCCATTCAGGTACATTTGGTAGAAGAAACAAAAAAAATTTTTGGGTCATAAAAATGGTGCTGCAGAAAAAAATTAAGAAATAGAACATTTTTTATATTTTAAAAAGTACTGAAATGTAATGAAAACCCCCTAATTTTTGGTACATAGAAAGAAAACCAAACCCCTAAGAAACAGAAAACTTAAATTATACCTGTGTAAATGCCATGAAAACAAAACCCCTGCAAATTGGCACAAACACTTTTTTCCCATTTCACCCCACTTATTTTTTTCAGTTTCCCAGTACATTTTATGGTTGGATTCATGGCATCTTTAAAAGTACATATTGTTTCCCACAAAAAACAAGCTCTCATACGTATTTATAGATGAAAAATTAAACATATTATGGCTCTTGGACAGCGGGGAGGTAAAAAATGAAGAATCAAAAAATTATGAACAGCTGTCCTTAAACAAAAAGCAAGTCACGTTTTTCCTTCCTATAGTTACATTGCAGTAGCATATATTTTAAAAGGGGAGGGGGCTTGGCGGGAAATATAATATTTGAAAACTGTCTGCACACTTATTACTTCTTGATAAAAGTGGTCATTTACAAGTAAAGAGTTCATCAGTACAGATTTGCAAAAAGGATGATTACTGGATTTTATGCTAAGGGTTGCAATATTTATGAAACTGGGCAATTTGTGAACTCTTTGTGTGCTGCTGTGATAAAAGGGTCTTGTGAGCATACAAATGGCACCATTGCATTTAAGCTAAGTAGAAACTGTGACGCTCTGTGTACTATTGATGTGAGAGGGGAACATTGGCTACAAGAGTGCATAAGGACAACCAGACACGCTGCCGTGGGGCAGAAAACCCAAAAATAAACCCAAAAGGGGCCCAAAATGTATTCCTAAAAACAATGCCGATATGGATGGAGGGGTTGCTACAAACGGTGGTTGCAAAAAAAGTTGCTTCAGCAGAAAAGGCTTCAATTTTCACAAATTACAAATTGCCCGAATCTGATTGGCCAAAGGGGTCCCTTTTTTCTGATAAACCCTTTTTTAAATCCTTTATGAATAAAATGGTATTTTTCCCTTTTTGGCTGAAGAAAATTCAGAGATCAAACACCTTGCAAACTTCGTTGGCAGAAAAGCTGTAGGTGGCAGGGTTATTGTGTGGGGAATGTTTTTGTGGCATTCTTTGGGCCAAATAATCCACGTGGAAGGCCCTCTCAGCTGATTTGGATATGAATATATCCTTGCAAATCACATACACCTATACGTGCTGATAGCCTTCACTTGGGTGGGATCATCCAGCAAGACAATGGGTGACATGTATGAAGTCAAAGTGAATAGTCGAGTCCCATTTTCAGTGTTAATGCCCCGTTTTATAAAGTGGTTTTTTTTTTCGTTTCATAAAAAGGGGTTTTTGAAGTTCGATGCGCCCACCTATTGTTAGGAGCTTCGAAAATTTGGCGCATTATTAATGCACCTAACAGTATTAAGGTTTTAGACAGGGGGAAAGGAAAAAGAAAAAAGAAGAAAAGCATGTCAAAAGGGAAAGGAAACAATGGATGATGTTTTTGGAGGGTACAGGGCCCAGCAAACCCCGTCTTTGCTGGCTTTGCGTAGGGAAATAAAGGGGGAGAGCAGCAAAAAAAAATTTAAAAAATTTTCGTAGTAAAATTTTTAAATAAAAAAAATCTGAAAAAAAATAAACAAAAGGGTTTTTTAAAGTAAAATTTGTTTTAGATTTTTATTAATTTTAAATACATTTTATAGAGATTTTTATATTTTGGGTTTTTAAAAATTTTAAAAATTTAATTTTTATGATCATATTTTTCATTAAATGTAAATAATTTAAAATTTAAAACAGATGTTAAATTTAAAAAAAAAGCTTTTTATTAATGTACTGGTGTAAGTTGAGAAAAATTGGGAATTTTTGCACCTACAGCAAATCTAACCCACTTTTTACTCCTCAGGCCAGGGAGACCACATTGAGGGTAGGTCTGCCTGTTGGAGCATAATGTGCCTGTTTTGCTGAAACCCCATTCAATATTGTCCCAATATTACAAGTGTGGTGTGACACGCCCTCAAAACGCCCCTTCATTTTGGGCCGTTAAAAATGTGAGCTTATGAACAATGTGCTAACACTTCCTGTCCCGTGCATTGTCGCCGAAAAAGGGTGAAAAACCCTTTCAAGCATGTTGCCCAATGCGTCAGGTTTGCTCTATGGATCCTTCCATCTGCCCCCTCCAGCATCTGCAGTTGGCTAGTCTTCAGTGACAACCTGTAATAACCTATCAGGATTTCATGTAGCCAATCCCAGCCCATCTAGCTGCTGTCTGTGCTGCACAGGATGCTTACTTTGGATATTAGCTGGTGGTCTTAATAATATGATGTAACTGGGTATAATAATGCCATCTTATGATGCTTACAGTTACTAATGGCAACCAAATTTCTGGAAAGTGGTGAGAATTTGGAAAAACACTGAAATTCAAAAATTACTGTTACAATTTTACAGTTGAAACCAGAAGTTTACATACACTACATAAAATACACATATGCATGTTTTTTCTTACTATCTGACATGAAATCAGAAAAAACATTGCTAGTTTAAAGTCAATTAGGTTTCCAAAAAAATTATTTATTTTCCCAAAACCCAAAAAAAAATGCTTTCTTTCTACAAAGTCAAAAAGGGCAAATTGATAGGCCCCGTTTTGGAAGCTTCTGATAGGTATATTTTTCAAGATCTGGTTAATTAGAGACACAATATTGGATGATTTTTTTGCACACAGAAACACACTGCTTTGTGTGTAACATCATGAGAAGTCAAAAAATCAGCAAAATATCAGGAAGAGAATTGTGGACTTGCACAAAACTGGACCTCTTTTGGGCAAATTTTTTAGATAACTGTGGTGCCTCATTCATCTGTGCAAACAATTAATGCAAGTAAAAAAAAGAGGAAATGTCCCGCCCTTTTATTGCTCAGGAAAAAGACAGGGTTTTTGTCTCAGGATGAATATGCTGTGGTCCAGATTGCATAAACAAACCCCGAACAAAAGCAAAATACCTTGTGAAGAACTCGCAGAACTGGAAGTTTTGGTCAATCCACAGTGAAACGTTTTTCATAAAATGGGCTAAGATTCCCCCTTGCCAAAGGAAAACGCCATTACTCCAAAAAAAACAATAAAAACCAATAAAAATTTTTTATTGGCCAAACAGGAACAAAGACCTACATTTTTCGAGACGTCCTGTGGTTTGACGAAGCTAAATTTGAACTATTTGGCCATAATGACCATCGTTATGTTTGAGGGAAAAAGGGAGAAGCTTAAAGCCTAAGAACACCTCCCCCCCTTTGAAACAAGGGGGTGGGCCCTTATGTTTTTGGCCCCTTGTTTTTTCTGCAGGAAGGACTGATGCATGTCACAAAATAGAGGGATCTGAGGAAAGAAAATTATTGGGAATACTGAAGCAACATCCAAAAACATCAGCCATGAAATTAAAGTCTAACAGAAAGGGTCTTCCCAAATGGACAAGACTTTAAGCAAAAGTCAAACTGGTTACAAAGTGGCTTAAGATAACCAAGTCAATGTTTTGGAGTGGGGCCCTCCAATGCCCTTTATCAATCCTTTGAAAATTTATGGGGAAGCAAAAAGGCAGGTTTTGACAAGGAACCTACAAACAGGCTCAGTTTTCAAACAGTTTTATCAGAGGAAAAAGGGGAAAAATTTTACCCAAAATATGGGGAAAGCTTGTGGAAGGAAATTCCAAAACATTTGACCCAAGTCTTACAGTTTAAGGGGAATGCAAAAAATACGATGAAAAAATTTGTAAAACTTTGGACTTTTTCGAAATTAATAAAAATGCCTTAAAATTTCTCTCCTCATTATTTGGCTTTTACAAATATAAATAATTGTGTAATCCCGATTGACCTAAAAAAAGGTAAGGGGGTTTTTTCTTATTCATTCAGATAGTGGGAAAAAACATACATATGTGTCTTTTTATATAGTGTATGTAAACTTTTGGTTTCCTGTAAATAATCCTCTGGTTTTTATTCCACACCAATGTTTACTATTTTGGTCTATTTAGAACCATCGTTTGAGGTATCTCTAGAGTTTCACTTATAAGTATTTTAACCTACTATTGACTGTATTTCTGGCTTGCTTATCAAGATTGTAAATTGTCATGATATCTGCTATTGTTAAAATTCAATAAAACCTTATTAAAAAAAATTCTGTAGCATGGCTTAGAAGGCAATGTAAATTGTAGCATTCTAGAGCAAAGTGGTTTTCATTTGTAAAACCTATGAATTATTGTCCATCAATTTTGTTTTCTTTAATTTTAAAGAATCTGATTTAAAAGCTGATTTAATCACTTTAAATGGGTTGCCATCTTAAATTTAAATATAAAAATTAATTTTAAAATGTCCTTTATGGTAAATATTTGATTTGTAACATGGAAGTCAATCAAACAACTAAAAAACCAATATCACATGGCATAAAATTCAGGCCTATCAATTTAAAATTAAAACATTCCAATCCTTCTCCTAACTAGATAAATAAACTTTTCTCCTTCTAAAAAAGAAATAATATATGCTATAAGCGTACCCTTCATCTGTTGCTGTATAAAGTAGTGCTGAATTGGATCTGTGGTTCTCCGTCCATCCGACTCAGATCCCTGCTGGCTATTGCGGTGTAGACAAGCAGCTTACTTTCAATATCCAATGATCCAGTGCTTTGAAGATAACAGTAAAAACATGTATTCTTTATTATATAATCCAAATAACAGGAGCATAAAATATGTCATAAGGTAACAAATAACATGCCACACGTTTTAAGCCATAGAAGCTTTTCTTAACAGCTAGTTAGTGTTGGTATGAGCTAAAAATGTAAAAGCAAAAGGGTGTTACCAACGTTCTCTCTAGTGTGGCTGCAACTATGTCCTATCCTGCAAGACATTATAAAGAAAACTTCAAGGCTTGGTATAATTTATATCATTTTCATTATTTCTTCAAAAAGCTTTTATGATTCCATCAAGATGCAAATGACTTCATAATAGCAACATACTTAAATATATAGAGATACAAAGTGGTAAACCTGATGTGGTGAAAAAAGGCTTAGTCCTCTTATTCAGTCTTCCAAATGGGGTTTAGGAAAACCCGAGCCCCTTCGTACGGAGCCCGGGGAACCCTAAAAGGGCTGAATGAAAGCCCGCAAACACCCAAAGCGACTTTTTCCGGAAAAATCGATTTTCCCTTTTTTAATTTTATGCGTTTTTGGGTAAAAGGTTTTCCCAAATATAGTAATTTAGTGTTGACCCGTTTACGTTAGCTATCGACATCGGGCATATCGATAGTCGGCCCATCGATAAGGTTTTTCGATAGTGAGCAGTGGGATTATGAGGTGCCCATTAAACTATGGGAGAGCAACAACCCCCTTTATTTTACACCCAAACAGGGGTGGAGAAGTGGAATTAACTCCCAAAAAAGCAAATGGAACCTGCTACATCTTAGGCAAAACAAAAATTTGGTTATAAAACTACAGAAAAAAAAACAAAACAACTTTTACTATCCCTTTCTTTTTAACCCCAGCAAGATCCTTAAAAAACCCGAAACAAACCCCCCAAAAAAAAGTGCCAAAGGCAGTATGATATGAAAGATCCCTCTTACTTGAAATGTACCAAAGAATTTTAAAACCCGTCCTGGAAAACAGCATGAAAACCCCTTTAAAACCCGGGTTTACCCACAGATTAAAAAGTGCCGGAAAAAAAGGAGTCTTTAAACCACCATTTTATTTTTCACTGGAACATTGACTATACCTGTCCTGGGCCACAGCATGAGCCCCAAACCTGCATGCCCACCACATTTAAAAAGTGCCGGAAAAAGGAGTCTTTCAACCACCATTTTAGTTTCACTGGACATTGACTATACCTTCCTGGGCCACAGCATGACCCCAAACCTGCATGACCCCCACATTTAAAAGTGCCGGAAAAAGGAGCTTTCAACCACCATTTTAGTTTCACTGGACATTGATATACCTGTCCTGGGCCACAGCATGAGCCCCAAACCTGCATGCCCCCCAATTAAAAAGTGCCGGAAAAAGGAGTCTTTCAACCACCATTTAGTTTACTGGACATTGACTATACCTTCCTGGGCCACAGCATGAGCCCCAAACCTGCATGACCCCCACTTTTAAAAAGTGCCGGAAAAAGGAGTCTTTAAACCACGATTTTAGTTAACTGGACATTGACTATACCTGTCCTGGGCCACAGCTGAGCCCCAAACTGCATGCCCCCACATTTAAAAAGTGCCGGAAAAAGGGGGTCTTTCAACCACCATTTTAGTTTCACTGGACATTGACTAAACCTGTCCTGGGCCACAGCATGAGCCCAAACCTGCATACCCAATTTAAAAAGTCCCGGAAAAAGGAGTCTTTCAACCACCATTTTGTTTCACTGGACATTGACTATAACCTGTCCAGGGCCAAAGCATGAGCCCAAACCTCCATCACCCCCACATTTAAAATGTTACTGAAAAAGGAGTCTTTCAACCACCTTTTTATTTTCACTGGACATTGACTATACCTGTCCTGGGCCACAGCATGAGCCCCAAACCTGCATGACCCCCACATTTAAAAAGTGCCGGAAAAAGGAGTCTTTCAACCACCATTTTAGTTGAACTGGACATTGACTATACCTGTCCTGGTCCACAGCATGAGCCCCAAACCTTCATGACCCCCAATTTTAAAAAGTGCCAAAAAAAAAGGTGTCTTTTAAAACCACCATTTTAGTTAACTGGACATTGACTATTCCTGTCCTGGGCCACAGCATGAGCCCCCAAAACCTGCATGCCCCCACTTTTAAAAAAAGTGCCGGAAAAAGGAGTCTTTCAACCACCCTTTTAGTTTCTCTGGACATTGCCTCGACCGGTCCGGGGCCACAGCATGAGCCCCAAACCTGCATAACCCCCAGATTTAAAAAGTGCCGGAAAAAGGAGTCTTTCAACCACCATTTTAGTTTATGGACATTGACTATACCTGTCCTGGGCCACAGCATGACCCAGCGCCGGAGTTACGTGGTGTCGGGTGTGAGAGAACCAGGCTGGCGTCTCAGTCATCTATTAAACACGCCAGTGTGTAAAAGGCCCGGATGACGCAGCAACGAAATAATGTCGTGCATGATAGCAGAGTCGGCAAAAAGCGGAGTGGTAGAGAAATCAGCCATTAAAACTCAGTACACAGTCAATAACATGCGGTTGCGCTTGCCCATCCGTACTACAAAAATGAGTGTGGACCAATTGAGCTTCATTGCGAATATACTGGTGGTTAACGCTCCTGTTACACCCAGGTGCCCTATTATCTTGGCATTCTTTTTCTCATTTTACTCAACGTTGCCTGGAGGAATATTGTTATCTCTGTACTTTGCTTTATATGTCCGTGCTCCATATCCATGTCCTATGAATAAACCTACATCTGGTCAAGTTTTCCTGTACTCCCTTGTACAATTTTCAGAGGAATTTTTTTTAACGCTTTTTGTACATGCAAGTTTTTTTTTTTAAGTACTTTAATTCTAGAAACACATTTTTAAAATAGGATGGAATCCCACCATGTCTTTGCTTTCTCTTTTTTTAATTGATATTAAATGGGTATGTCTCTTTAAAGGGATGATAGCTATGTTAAGATCTTGCTAAAACTCAGGTAAATTTTTGCATAAGTGTGTACATTAACCAGTGTCCCTACCTATTCCTTGTTTCTGACCAGCACATCACACCCATTGAGCAACTCTTTTCATTTTGAAGAACAAATGTATTTTAGTAGAATCAACATTTTTCTAGATTAGGTCAGTTGTAAGATGATAGCTGAATGTCACAGAAAAAAATGCCTCCATAATTCTAAAGCATGACCATTGAGCCACTTTGGACAATTTTGCCGAAGAACAAATGTCTGATTTGAAGAAACAACATTTTTTAGATTAGGACCTGTAGTATAGCTGCACATGTCACAGCAAAATGCCCCAAAAAAATTCACAAATATGACCCATGAGCCTACCTTTTGACAATTGTGAAAGAACAAATGTTCTATTTAGTGAAACAACATTATTTTAGATTAGGACATGTATGGTATTGCTGGCATTTTCAAGTGAAGCATGACCACAAATAATTATTAAAAAATTCTTCTCAGCCGAATAGGTTAATTTAAAAATTGTGTAAGGAGCAAAATGCCACTTAGAAGCCACATTTCTGTTCCAAAGGACCATGATTATTGCTGTATCTAAACAGGCTAAAATGACCCCAAAAAAATTATATTAAATATGAATCTTCTCAGCCAATGTTAAAAATTAGTGAAGGAGAAATGCACTTAGGAAGGCCACATTTCTGTCCAAAAGAGACCATGATTATTTTGTATCTCACAGCAACATGACCACCAAAAAACAATCTATACAAATATGATTTCCTCAGCCACTGTTTAAATATTGTGAGGCAAACATCATGACCCCAAAAACCATTGACAATGTGGAATATTCTACAAGATGATGTGAGTAAATGGAATAATGTCTTGTCATGAACACCTTGGCGGTCTTTTAGTCTCCTCACAGCAAAATCCAGCAAAATGAACTGTTGGGAAATGAGAATAAAAATTGACGAGTAAGAAATGATCAGTTTAAAAAATAGTTTTTCAAGGAGAGATCATTTCTGTTTGGGAGGGAATGTGAAGTAGACCCAGAACTAACTCGGTGACCTCAGCAATTGGGTGGGCCACAACTTCTTACGAGTTCCTTGCTTGGATTCATCTTGATGGAAAGTCAAAACGATTCCACATTTTCTCGTGGAAACGCCGGACTGGGTTTGTCTGTAATGACTCCTCCCCGGCTGTGCATGATGGTAAAAATAAACATGTCCGCTAGATAGGACGCTGGCTGCTGGAGCAGAGACAACACCTCTATGGAGTGGCGAGCAGCTAGGGCCATTCGTCATTTTGAGATACCAGAAGTATACTGGGTCCGGAAAACACAATACAAAAACATCGAGTGTTGAGACGCAGATAGTCGATGCAACCATGATCTTAAGCTGGTCTCTGGGTGTTGTTGTATCTGTGGCATGGCATTGCATGCGTTGGTGATGAGGTATGTATATAAAAGATTGCCAGAGGTCATCCATTAGGCTTCTGCCACCTTGCCTGCTGCCTGCCGCTGCTTGACGTAACGGCTACTTGGCTCTCTACTGCTGTCATGTCGCTGGCCATTGTTCTCCACCGAGAATTTGATGAGACGTTGAAGCAGACGCAAAGATGTTCCAGTTGATCAATCAGCCAAAGTCTCCATTTCCATGAATTTTACTCTTATTTGGAGTGGGGGTGGAAGGAAAAGTGCTGAGTTATGTTTTGTAACTGGGATACAGGAGGGTGGCCCACCCAGTAAAAATCGTTGTTCATTCTTGATGGCATTATTGCGTGGATTCTATTGAGGAAATGGTAAGCATCCAAGCACTCATCGTGAGAGATGGAGCCTTGAGTGACCATGCCTCTGGGTTGAAGGGGCACTCAGCAAACTCATCTTCTATCTGCCTCAATATTCACGCAACCTCTTTTCCAAGGCAGGGACTGGTGTCTAGGATTACCTCCTTCCTTCACTCCTCCGCTTCTTCCGGCACAGCTTCAACACAGCCTGACTTGCTCCAGATGATGCACCGCTTGAGCGTCGACTGGTGCACGCCTTGCACTAGCTCTGGTCCATGAACCAATGCCTAATGAAGACGAATAAAATTGAGGAAACTGTTCCACCGTAGGCTTGTGGATTTGAAGGAGTGAAATGGATCGTGTCTGAATCTGTGTCCGTCTCCTCCTCCGTCGCTCGGTGGGAACTGATAGTTTTAAGAGTGTCCAACGATCGTTCCAAGAAAACTAGTCACCACATAGCTACATGCTGACAAGGGATTGTCCGCACTGACTCATTTGGTGGCTTACTTCCATAAACTGGCAAGGATTGTGCAGAGCTCTTTTCACCTGCTCTCCTATCGGTGGATCAACAACCCCGAGGGTCCGCCACCGCTGCTTGTAAGGCCATGTTGACACTTAGTACTGGTAATGGCATTGGCGCTGCTCCACATCGCTGGAGCACATTTGGAGGTGGAATTCCAGGCGTGTTGCCACAGCCGCTCAACAATTGAGACGGTTGATGGGGAGGCCGAAGCTGACGCTGCACGCCAGCAGGGGGTCGAAAGCAGGGTGCGAAACGGCGGCAAGGGCAACTCAGGACCTAGAGCCTTCTTAGCAGGCTCAGTCCAGACCCGGGTAGCTCTTTAGAAATTTACTGGACGACAAGGTTCATGACATTGTGCCAGGGCAAGGGGATGTGCTCCAGCCTACCGATCTTAAGGGCGGCCAGCAGATTGCTCGCACGTTATCGCACACCACCTTGCTCGGCACAAGGTTCTCTGTCACCCAGACAGCGCTCGGTCTCGTGCGGAGAGCCGTCCACAGCTCTTGTCCATCGTGTGTGGACGGTCTCAAAGCAGATTTAAATTTCAAATCACGGACCTGGTGTCTCTGGAAAATGTGATGCCACCAGAGGGACCTTGGGTGAAAGAGCCCTGAAACATCCCTGCGGTTTTGAACGAGAAGCATGCGCACGATGCCTACGAGAGCCATCCGTCACCCCCAAGAGGACATCCACCCAGCTCACACAGTTGAGATGTCACAGAGATTAATAGCGGCCGTGGACAGTGCTTACTAGTCCATGTGTCGGTGGTGAGATGGACTTTTCGGACACAGATGCAGACAACGCGCTTGAAATTTTAGGTTGACATGTGGCTGTCCAGGGCCAGGGAGAAGTGGGACGGCTTTTTCTGGCAAAGAAATGCCTGCTCGGCATCTGGTATTGGGGGAGGCGCCCCAAAGGGCCATGACGTGGCGGACCCATCTGGACCACCAGACGGACAAGGCAAAGATTTCCAAAGGCCAAAGCCTGGAAATGCCGACTTTCAGGCTTTTGGCTTTGGCGAATGGTTTGGGTATTTTTTAAAGTGTTTCTTTGACTCCAAACTTGGAAACAGAAAGGCTGGTGCTATAGACTGGCGCTTGTATGGCGCTGCAGGTCGTCAAAACTGGAGGATACGAGAAGGGTAGGATGGGGTCTCTGGTGGTGCTGGTGGTACTCGCGGGCGTCAGGTGGAGGTGAGCTCACGGAAGAGGATGATCCTTGATCATGATCTCTGAGGAGACATGGGCAGCTGAGGAAGGCTTGGTGGTGTGGCGGGAGGAGGAAGGAGGGAGGCGGAGGGACGGACAGAGGGTGTTGACAGTGGTTGGAGGCCCGGCGTCGGTCCTGGCCTTTTTTGGACAAAGTGTTCCTCCATTTCAAACTCATGCATTCGCTGATGTCGACCTAGACAGTGGTGGGGGTTAACACTTAAGGTTCTTGCCTTAACTTTTGAGGTTTACGGCAAAGGCGGCATATGACATCGCTGGGTGAATCAAGAGGCTTGCTCAAAGAACGGCCCAGGCTTGAGTTGTTCTGGACCTTTTTGACGGCGAAATTAAGCGACGAGAGCGGGGGTTTGGTGCTGACCGTGGCTGGCGGAATCATATCAGCGGACTTATTTGCGACCGCCCTCTCCCTTTTTTGGCCCGGGAACCGTATTTCGAAATCACCCCATCGTCTTCTCCTCGTCCACATGATGAAGCGCTCGCAAGCAAATTATGCGGGAAAAGACCAGGAAGGATCCGCATGTCGTCATCATCCTCATTCATCTCAACACAGGTGACTTGGTCGTCCTGACTTTCTGCATTCCAGAAGCTGCGGCTACAAGCAAGGGGAACTGCAACAAGGCATTGCCGGAACCGCACCGGGATTTTTGCCGATTGACCGGCTTCCTTCACCTCCTCTGAATGGCTAGCAGTAACATGGGCGTCAGAGCAGATAATTCATCCTCTTGATCTTTATAACATAGCCTTCTGACCCCAATCGCATTTTTGTCATCAAAGAGGTCTTCAGACAATGGATTATCCACAGTGGCGGGTACACGATGTTGAATTTGGGCAGCCTCTTGTTGGAACGGTATGCTGTTGATGTATGATGACGGATCATTTAGTGTGGCCGTAGACTGGCGAGGCACAGAGGAGGTAAGACTGCTAGATGCAGGTTGCATTAACATAGTAGGGACAGATTGGCGACGATGTCGTTTACTGAGATTCACAGGGCCCCTGACCCCAGCGATTATGACAGGCCTGACAGTCCCTGATACTGACGATCAGCTGGCATGCGTAGTTGTCGACAGCACTGGACGAGCACTTATATCGTACCTATACCTCATGTGCTAACCCCCTCTTTCGATCGCTTTCCACTGAATTTCGCTCCATGTTCAGAAAATATAAAAATTTGAGAAGTATGGAATAGTATTGGAAAGTCCTAATTTGTAAAAGACGGCAATTCACAGTCTTATTCTCAAATCCCATCTAATAAAGCACTAAATTGAGGATTCAAATTTAACTGCAAGGTGTCTATCTCAACAAAATATTGGTATGGGACCAGAAAAGTACAAAAAAACTCGTATCCTGTTATGTTTTTCTTATAATACACACGGAATTTTTTGCACCTTTCATATTCACCTGTGGTGGAAGATAGCAATTTTGATGGTGTTTTAAGATTTACGTGGATTGCTGAGTATATGAACAAAGCTGGGGGAGCAAAGTCAAAAAAACAACGTATCTGTTATGTTTTCGGTATATTCACGGTATTCTTTGCACCCTTTCAATTCACCTGTGGTGATATAGTTTGCATGGTTTTAAGTTTTAGTGGAAGCTGCCGTCAATGAACAAAGCTGGGTGCGCAAAGTCAAAAAAACGTATCTGTTATGTTTTAGGTATTATACACGGTATTTTTTGCACCTTTCAATTCACCTGTGGTGACTATAGAATTGCTGTTTTAAGATTACTGTGGATGCTGCGTTCAATGAACAAAAGTGGGTACGTGCGCAAAAGTCAAAAAAAAAGTATCTGTTAATGTTTTCGTATAATACACTGTTTTTTTTTGAACTTTCAATTTCCTCCTTGTGGGTGACTATAGGAATTGCTGTTTTAAGATTTACGTGTGGTTGCTGGGTCAATGAACAAAGCTGGGTGCGCAAAAGTCAAAAAACCACGTATCTGTTAGGTTTTCGTTATAATTACACGGTTATTTTTTTGCTCCTTTCAATTCACCTGTGGTGGGACTACTTGAAAATTGATGTTTTAAGATTTTACGTGGAAGCTGCGTCAACTGAACAAAGCTGAGTGCGCCAAAAAGTCAAAAAACACGTATCTGTTATGTTTTGTAATAATACAAGGTATTTTTTGCACCTTTCAATTCACCTGTGGTGAATATAGATTTGCTGTTTTAAGATTTACGTGGATGCTGCGTCAATGAACAAAGCTGGTGTGCGCAAAAAGTCCAAAATAAACACGTTATTGTTATGTTTTCGTATAATATCACGGTAATTTTTTTGCACCTTTCAAATTCACCTGTGGTGACTATAGAATTGCTGTTTTAAGATTTACGTGAGATTGCTGCGTCAATGAACAATGATGGGTGCGCAAAGTCAAAAAAAACACGTTATCTGTTATGTTTTTTCGTACAATTTCAGGTATTTTTTGCACCTTCACTTCACCCTGTGGTGACTATAGAATTTGCTGTTTTAAGATTTATGTGGATGCATGCGGTCAATGAACAATGCTGGGTGCGCATGAGTCAAAAAACACGTATCTGTTATTGTTTTTCGTATAATACAAGGTATTTTTTTTGCACTCATTTTCATTCACCTCTGTGGTGACTATAGAATTGATGTTTTAGATTACGTGGAAGCTGCGTAAATGAACAAAGCTGGAGTGCGCTAAAAGTACAAAAAAACACGTATTGTTATGTTTTCGTATTACACGGTTATTTTTATGCACCTTTTCAATTACCTCCTTTGGTGACTATAGTAACTGCTGTTTTTCAGATTTGTGGAATGCTGCGATCAATGAACAAAGCTGAGGTGCGCAAAATGTAAATAAAACACTGTATATCTGTTATGTTTTCGTATAATAACACGGTATTTTTGTACCCTTTCAATTTCCGTGGTGACTATAGAATTGCTGTTTTATCATTTACGTGGATTGCGCGTTCAATGAAAAAAGCCTCGGTGTGCGCAAAAGTCAAAAAACCCGTATCTGTTATGTTTTCGTATATGTATACACGGTATTTTTCGGACAACAACAACCTGTGCTGACTAACAAGATTGCCTGGATTCTAATTTATAACTGCAAGGTGGATATATCAACAAAGGTGGATTGGCGTAATTTGAAAAAAGAACACCCTATCTGAAAATGTTTTACTGATAATTAAAGTGGAGTCTTTGCAGCTAACAAAAAGAGACTGCCAGTTACTAGAAATGATGGGTATACATTGCTAAGTTCAGGTCTGCCTAATATTAAGGAAATTATTTCAATAGCAAACTGTTAATAATAATGATATTGCAGTGCAATGTCTACAATAAGTCTTGGTGAACTTTATCCAGTGTTACTTTATAGATAGAGCTTGTCTGTGGTCAACCCACGGACCCCCCCCGCTAGCTCTGTGACCTTTATCAGCGGTAGATTTGCTGACTTTAAAATTCTATAGCTAACTACATAAAATGTTCAAATCTCTAATCTAAACTAAATTGGAAGGATCACAGTAATGTTGAGGTTTATCTTGCAGAAAATGACTAAATTTCGCTGTGCTGTTTGGCCACAGGCAGAGCGCAAGTCTTTTCACTTGACGACGTGTGAGACATAAGGCTGAACAGGAAACGACTGTTCTATGTAATCACGAGGTTATGTGATTTTTCCCAGCCATATGAACATTCACATCACAGTCATGACGTCGCCACACACATCTACACCTGCTCTTTTTCTGTAATCTGATTTGCTGGCCGCCAAAAATTTACAGATAGCTCCGTAAAAAGAAGCGATCTTAATAGATGATGCACACGATTTTAACCTTAATTATGCTGATGTTCTCGGAAAATTTACGAATCTAACCATATAAACTCCTTGACCGTATTTCAACTTTTGTCGATAAAAATCAGACTAAAAACTAATGATGGACGATTATGACAACATTTGTGGCCTCAGTGATGAGAAGGATGAGGAGGTAAATCCGCTCAATTCCAGGATGCTTTTAACCAACAGAAAGAAACAGATGGTGGACGCTAATTCAGTACTGAGATTCACAGGCGAAGTAGGAACTGACCAAGCTGATTGGGCCTGACCGGTCCTGCAAACTGACAATCGTGGCTTGTGTGTGTTTTGTCCTGAGCACTGGAAGGAGCGCCTTGTCTGTACCTACTAGCTCCACTTCCTCACGCCCCTTCTTGCTTTCTTAACCACCTCTAGTTTCACTCATGTTCAATAAGATTAAAATATTTAATAATTTGTTCACAGTTCTTCACTGAAGTAAACTCGTTACTCGAAAAGACAGCAATCCACAAATTTTTATAATTTCCAACTGGCAAATCGATTAGAAACAGAATTTTTTCTTTGGATTATGTTATCTGTGAAGTGGGGTGGGTATTATTGGGAAAAGAACTGTGTATTGTCGACACTGCCTGTGCACATGAAAATTGCAGCAAGAAAATTTTGGGCTGGAATGAAATTTTCTGCAAGATACTTAAGTATTTCACTGCTCTTTCGTTTATGAGCAGATTTTCATAAACACAGTGTCTTGTACACTGGCGCTGTACCATAAATAACTGCAGCAAGGGAAATTTCGGGCATTTGCAATGATTGCAAGTAATGCAAAAGCTACGTTATCAAAATCTTCTCTAATAATACTGTTAGGATTCCCTAATCTTGCTTACCTTGCTACCTGGTTCTAACTGCTTCGGAAACAAGCAAGCATGAGTGAGCAATGTTGTTAAGTTCACAAGTCTCTACTTCTAAGGGCATTCACATAGGAAATCAGTGACCATACATAAATAACAGGGTCATGTAGATTTTAGCAGTAATTATATGCCTACCCTTTCAGAGGTGGTTGTTTTTGTCACACCTCCTGGTGCTCTACACTGACTGACTGGCCATCAAAAGTACAGGAAGCAGCGAAAAAAGCTCTATCTTAATTCTCGATCTTGATTTTTTCTCCGATTTTGAGGGAAAAAATCGGATCGTATCGAGAAAAATTTAAAAAACTACTCGATTTTAACCTTTCTTGATGAAATCGCTCAACACTAACCACGAACATGAAAAGACACATGCATGTAAATCATGAATTGCTGTGGAGGAGTCACTTGGAGAAAAAAGGCCACACAAGTACTGGGCTTCCAACCACTGTCGACATCTTCTGCATCATACTCCAGCCACTTCCAAGCCAGCGATCATGTCTGCTGCCGATGTACCGGAGCAGCCATGAGCATGCCACCTTGCCAAGTCCCCAGGTTACTTTGGACAATTCCAACCAGCAACACAGCTACCCACTTCACCAAGTGTGACATCCACGCCTGTCATCTGCTTGTATACCAGGTATGGAACAGCATAAGAAATGCCTTTCACCCCAACCATCCCAAAGCCAAAAGCCTCGAAGGTTGGCATTGCCTGTCTGTTTGGCATTGGAAATGTGCTTTCTACCTGGTGGACCACAGATGGGGTTCCTGCATGTTCCATGGCCATGGGATTGCCTCCAAATATCAGATGCTAAAGTAGGCATTTCTTTGCCAGAAAAAGCTGTCCCTGCCCTGGCCAGCCAAGTTGCAGAAAAGATCTCCAGCGCCTTGGCTGCATCTGTGTCCACCAAAGTTCATCTCACTACAGACACATGGACTAGTAAGCACGGTCAAGTTACATCTCACTGACTGCTCACTGGGTGAGTGTGTTGAATGAGAGTGCCTCTGGTGATGATGGGTCTCAGGGCTCTGCAGACACTTCCACACTGCTGGAATGGTGCAGAATCCAGATCCCCAGCCTAGACAGGTAGTATCACGTGCCAAGAGAAACCATGCTGTTCTGATATTAATGTGTCTTGGAGACTGTAAACACACAGGTCAAGAGCTGTGGACCCTGTTTCTGCATGGCTGGCATCGTTGCAGCATCATTTGGGCCTCCCCGTCAACTGTCTCATGGTTGACATGTCAACACGCTGGAATTCAACCCCTCCACATGCTCCAGCGATTGTGACAGCAGCATAATGCAATTATGCAGTATGAAGTGTCGCATGGCCTGACTAGCAGTGGTGCGGACCTCGAGATGTTAAGCCATAGAGAGTGGAGGCAGGTGAAAGATCTCTGCACTATCCTTGACACTTTTGAAGACACCACCAAAATGGTCAGTCAGGACAATGGCATTTTCAGCATGACCATTGTGGTCATATTTTTACTGGAACAAGTGTTAGACACTCTGTGGCAGCAGGTCCCAGCAGTGATGGAGGTTGAGGCGGACACAGATGCGGACACAGAGCCTTACTCACCGTCGGATGTAGAAGGCCCGACTGATTCCCAAATTTATAGGTCTCCTTTAGGCGGTGGTTAGAGGTCCAGGGCTGGTGCAAGATGGCAGTTCAGCTCACAGAGTAGAGCGCATGAGGTTAGCCAGGGCTCTCGTGACGCTCAGGATGGGGAAAGGGGGAGGGGGATGATGGGGAAGGGTGGACACTGACTGTCCCTTTTTTCCCTTCAGGGTAGGGTTTGGGCCCAGATTACAGGAGGAAGTCTGTTTAGTCCCCCTCGACCCGAGGCTTGGAAATCCCCAGCATTCACACATGATTTGCTTGGAGCAAATTCCTAAAACATACATATGCCAATGCAATCAAAATGAACAGCGGTTCTGGGGGCCACCTCCTTGACCCAGTTACAAATCAAAAGTCAGAAAATTTCTTCCCCCCACAAATTGACAGTAGAATGCAGGAATTTGAACAGGTTATTGCCCAAACCTTGAGACATCTGTTGGTCTTCATCCTTTTTAGGTTGGAAAAATGTCAGCAAAATGCAGCGTAAAAATGGAAAGTAGTCGAGCATCGCAGCAGGCGTGTGGCAAAAGCTACTGGGTGACATGGGGCAATCATTTTTTTACCACCTCCCCTCCACCTGAAAGGCGGCAGCATTGAACATAAAGACCGTTTAGACCTTGGTCAAAATCCCGGGTCACCCGATTTTTTTGGATTGGTCTGGGCCCATTTGACTTCTGGGTGTCCAAATGGATAAAAAGGCCTGAGCTTTCCAACACGCCATAGAAGTTTTTCTGCCCCGGGAGCCCGCGTTATTTGGGCGCACTTTTGCAAGCTGGCGGGTGTAATGACAATGTATCTTCTTTCCCTGAGAAGTGAAACGTTTTTAATTATCAAATGAATCAAAGTGATCTTGAGATTTTGTTCCCCCGGTTGCCCATGTCACGACTAATAAACTGCAGCACGTCTTCTTGACAATGTGAAAAACAATTCATCGTTATTAAATTTAAATCGCAGTCATCAGTCATCGTCTGTCTGCCCTTTAAATCATCTATTTGGTTTTTGAGCCCCCATACAGCCCAAAACAAATGGGGTCCCCCCATTACTGTTTCAAAATCCATAGTTTGTAAGGTCGAAAAAAAACAAAAAGGCCATCCAGTTCGTGTTGTGCTAAGTTGTTGATCCGAGGGAAAGGGAAAAAACCCCAAAAGAGGTAGAAGCAATTGTCCTCATTTTAGGGGAAAAAAACCCTTCCGACTCCCAAATTTGGGAATCATAAAAAAACCCCGGATCAATAACCTTCCAAAATCTGTCACTTAAAAATTTTTATATTATTATGGGAGAAATGATAAACCTTTTTGCTTTTTATTGAATTCCCCCTGGAATTCTTCTGGGAGAGAGTTCCACAGTCTCACTGCTTAACAGTAAGAAACCCTTTCTTGTTTTATGTAGAAAATTTCTTTCCCCAAGGTTGGGAGCCCCTTGTTTTGATACAGTCCCGGGGATAAATAAAAATTTGGGGAGTCTTATATTGCCTTTGAGATTTAAAAAATTTTTATGTCCCCCCCAAAGCCCAATTTGCTAATTTTTGGGGATTGCTTTTCCCCCCAGTCCTTTTATTATTTTTGTTGCCCGCCTTTGTATGTTTAAGCTTCT
>JAODAL010032265.1:0-47183 GCA_025379985.1 Phyllomedusa bahiana | reverse complement strand
GTTCAACTAAATGGTGGTTTTCAAAACCCCCTTTTTTTTCCCGGCATTTTTTTAAAATCGGGGGTCAGATGGGTTTAAAAGGTCATGCGGGTTTTTTTCCAGGAAGGGATATCAATGTTCGTTAAAATAAAATTATGGTTCAAATCATACTGCCTTCTGGCATTTTTTAAATTTGGGGGCATGCGGGTTTTTAAGGTCAGGTTTTGTGCAAGACAGGGATAGTGAAGGGTGTGTACTTTTTTTCTGTGGCTTTTAAAACCCTAAGGGGGTTTGCCTAAGATGTAGCCGTATCCTTTGACTGTTGTGGATGTTAATTTCCACTTTCTCCACCCTGTTTGGGTGTAATAATAAGGTTGTTCCTCCCCCATAGCCTTTAATGGTCATCGGCGATAATCTTTTCGACATCGGATATCGCTTTATAATTGCCGAATCGATATCGCCCCATGACGATAGTCAATGTAATGCTCATCACATCTGAGCCCCTCGGACGGGTGGTGGTGAGTTCTAGTTTTGGAGGATTAAAATTTTTGTCCAGTAGAAAATAACACGACATAAAAAGGGTCGTGGAAGATCTCTTTGACAAAAAGTTCTGGAACACCGTTGGAGCTTGCAACCCAAAATTTGCATAAGAGATTTTCGAAGTGGCCATCTTGGGTTTTTAAAGGCCGTTTTTCCTTCATCCTTTCACCGGTTTCAAAACAAGTTGTATGCTCCACTAAACCCAAATTTGGAAAAAAATTTTGGCCCACACGGCGATCAAACAGCCAGAGACCAAGGGGCAGGGGGTATCGATTTTTTCTGTGATTTTTTTGGGGTCCCCCAATTTTTCGATACGGGCCGGGAGAGTTCCATCTTCCCTTTTTGAAAAAAAGAAAACCGGTCCCCGTAGGCAAAGAAGTTGCGTATAAAGCCTTTTGGGGGTTTTCCTGGACATATTCTGACACCCCTTTGGTTCCGGGACAGAAAGGGTAGTCTACCCGGGTTGCGGTTAATGGACATCGAATGGCCGGTGCAGAGGGAAGTTTCGGCCCGTCTTTCGGAAAAACGTCGGCTAGTCCCGGTAAGGAGTGGGCAAAAACCCGGGAAGGCTTAGTAGGCTTTACAGAGGGGGGCTGAGGCTGGACGGAGTACAGGGGAAGCATCGCAGTCACGTGGCCCCGAACGAATAATCTCGCCCCATGTTCCAGTCTAGGGCGGGGCATCTCTTGCAACCCAAGGGGGGCCCCGGGGAATTTCGAAGACAGCGAGGGAGAACGAAAGTTTCAGATCTCCTTGTGTAGGGCCAAACTGCAAAGGGGAGGGGCGAGTGCAGAAACCCAAAAAAACGTCCTTTAGGAATTCGCCACTGACGGAGGAGACGAATATGGGTTTCTGCAGAGGGGTCACCGGGATACGAAATTTGGACACCAGCGCGTGGCTGACAAAATTTTCAGCGGACCCGGAATCAATGAAGGCGGAGGCTTGAAAGGTGCTGTCCGGCGAAATTCCACAGAGTGCGGGAATGGTCAGACGGGGAGAGGCCGCATTGACACCTAGGGATGCCTCTCCTGCGAGAGTGTCCCGGGCGCACCGGACAGTCCCCAATGAAGTGGCCAGAACCGCCACAGAAGAAGCACAGCTGCCTCTGACGACGCTGTGAGCGTTCCTCCTGGGTCAAGTGGGCTTTCTCGACCTGCATGGGTTCGTCCTCAGGAACCATTGGCGGAGGAAGTGGCGGTCGTTGGAAAACGGGAGCCAGACGAGGTAGCCGGTGTGGTCAGGTGACCTCCCGTTGGAGGCGGAGCTCCTGTTTTCTCTCGGCAAACCGTATGTCAATTCGGGTGGCCAACCGAATCAGTTCGTCCAGAGCGGATGGCAGGTCCCGACCAGCGAGCTCGTCTTTAATACGCCCAGAAAGGCCTTGCCAGAAAGTCGCCACCAAAGCCTCATTATTCCAGTCCAGCTCAGAGGCTAGGGTGCAGAACTGCACGGAGTACTGACCCACAGTAGAGTCGCCCTGACGGAGACGGAGTAGAGCTGCGGCAGCGGAGGAGGTGAGGCCAGGTTCCTCGAAGACGGTGCGGAACCCCTGGAGGAAGGTTTGCAGATTTGCCGTCAATGGATCTCCTCGGTCCCATAGCGGAGTGGCCAAGGCTTTCCCCGATAAGAGGCTAATTATGAAGGCCACCTTAGCCCGCTTGGTAGGGAATTGATGCCCCAACATCTCGATGTGGATGGAGCATTGACTGATGAAGCCACGGCACTTCTTGAGGTCTTCATCATAGCGTGAGGGGAGCGGCAGATACAGAGAAGGTCCCGGTGCAGGAGCAGGTAGAACCATGGCTGCAGGAGCAACTGGTGATGGCATGGCGGCAGCAGCCGCAGGCGGAGGTAGATGGGCTGTAACGTTCTGCATCATGGCCGCAAGCAGGTCAATAAGCTGGCTCTGCTGGGTGATGGCCGTCGTGACGTTCCAGAGCTCAGGCCAAGGTACACTGGCGTAATCCATGGCCAGATCGTACTGTAACGGGTTGGTGGATTCGCTGGACCACCGCAAGCGATGATAGTTAAGCCTCACCAGGGAACGGAGTCTAAGTAGCCCCCGGTATTCACCAGAGCCCGCCGCAAAGCGGGATGGACTTGCTGCGGCGTGAGGCTACCAGGTCGCTACCCCTGACGTGACTTGCTTGCAATGGCGGCCGGGGTAATGCATGGTACAGAGTCGTAATCCATAGACGTAGTAGGGGACAGGCAGGAGGTCAGGACGGGCGGCAGAGGTTCGTGGTCAGAGACGGGCAGACGGTCAGGACAGGCGGCAAACAGGCAAGGTCAGGAAACGTAGCGGAACGGACTGGTACACGGGTAATCAAACAGAACTCCAAACTCTCTCAAGACAAACTAACGCACACCAACGATCTGGCAGAGAGTGCAGGGGGCGTGTACAATATATAGGACCAGCGGCCGGCAATTGACAAATTACCGGCGCGCTGGCCCTTTAAATCCAGACCAGCCATCGCGCGCGCGCCCTAAGCAGCGGGTACGCGCGTGGCGGCCGGCACAGGCAGGAGCAGGGAGCACAGGAGCGTGGATGGGTAAGTAGACTGGCACTGGAGCCTGGGCAACGGGGGAATGGTCGCATCTTGGATATATGAAATCTTGACAACGGCAGAGAGACCCACTTCCTTTTTTGAAGGCCCCTTGAAAGGACCCTAAAGTCTGTCACCTATTGATTTAATATGTCAGAAACAACTGGAGGTGATGTTACCTGAATAGTTCTCTGTTCAGTCTACAGCAGTTCATCCAAACTTGTTAAAATATTTGGGACTGGAAAAGCCTGAACCATTGAAGTTTATGACGGAAACATTCTGGATGTGTTTTTTGGTCTCTGAAAAGCACCCAGATTAACCAAATGCCTCCAACTTGCATGGGGCTAGGCTTAAAGGGGTTTTGCCACCATGTAATGTTGACGTGGGATCCTCCAAAATGGGTATTTAAAGGGGTTGTCTCGCTACAATGATTGGGTTTTAATTTAAAGATCTTTAAAAAACAAGCAGCTTTGCAATATATGTTCATTACAAATGTCCTACTGATTTTGAGCTAGCCCTGTTCCTAGGAGTGTATCAGCTCCTCAAATCTCTATAGCAGCCAACCTGTTGATCCTTATCTTACTGGCTGTCAGGTCTGTATGACTCATCACCTTTGAAGACAGGTCGGAGCAGAGAGCCCCTCCCGCACAGAATGCTTCTGTAGTGTAGGGAGGAGGAGGGAGGACTCTGGCTTCTATGTCCATGCTGCCTGGATTAACCCTGTATGTGCCTGCTTCCTCCTGCTCTCTACACAGATTGAGCAGAGATTAGGCTGATCAATAGATGTAACAGCAGTGACCCTGTGTGTTACTATAATCATGATGTCTGTGGAGCTGTAACTATAATAATACTATACAGATCAGGGAGGCAGTTCATGCTGTGCTGTACTAGGGACACATCCTGAGTAACACTTTGCAGCTTCCCTGCCTCTGTTCTGAGAGGGTTTGTTTGTTGTTGCTGGAGATGTGGAGATATGTAAGCTAAGCAGATGTGGAGATATGTAAGCTGTTCTGCTATTAGCAATCATAGACCTCTCTAGGCAGGCACACACAGGGTTAACTCTGGCAGCAATCCCCCTGCCCCCCCCTGCTGTATAGAAGTTACAGGAGGATAGCTGCCTGTGTGCTGAGGGGAGGGGGGAAGAGGGAGGGGGGAAGAGGCAGAGAAGCTAGCACGCCCCTCAATTCAACTCCCATTCACAGACAGAGGCTGAAAGCTATTAATGAGACAACTCCTTTAATCACTTTTCTAAATATATGTGATTACAAAAAGTGAAGACTCTGAGAGCTACAGCATTTCTCAATCCCCCTTAGTTACCCGAAAGCTTCCACTAGACACGACCGAGGAGCTGACAGGCCGCGCTTGCGTGAAACACTTCTTATCTGATGACAGGGAAAATGAATAAGCTTTTAAGTGACAGGGAAGAAAGTGCAGTCTATGAGGCTGTGTCTTGCTGTATTGAGAATCCACTTTTGTACTGTTATTATTTCACTTAAGTTTTGAGACACTGCCTTATTCCTCACTCCTTACTCACCTCCTCCTTCTCAGCCCTGCAGCTTTCATGACTCAGCGTGATTTGTTTGACATTCTCCCTGTGCTGATAAGGAGGTAAGTAACTTGCGTCCTGGCAAATCCCCTTTAACTGTAAGGTCTCATTCACATGGCTTATTCTGGGACTGATTTCAGCCGTACTGCCGTACTGTATTTGCGCTACAATACGGCTGAAATCAGTCCCAGTCATTACGGTAATCCACAGTTCTCATAGAGAACTATGGATTCCGTCTCCCCTACCCGCTCGGCGAATCCGCTGGGCGGGGAGAAAGTGACATGCACATTACAGCATGTACGCGCCGTGAATAATAAATGTCTATGGGGCCGGCGAGATGCCCCCGCTGCACGGCTGCCGGCGTAATTGCGGGGCGAAATCCGTCCCCGCAATTACGTCGGCAATAAGCCGTGTGAACATTGCCTAACCCATATCCCTAAACCTTACTCTACTAACTTCTACCTATCTCTAAGGTTTGGGATGATCCACATTGAATCACTGATATTTAGGTCACATTTATCCATAACCCGGATCCACTGTCACTGTCTGAAGATGGTGATCTGAAGATGGTTTTGCACAAAGTAAGATTTGTTGAGAATATATATTTATATATTTATATATATATTAATTAGGCATCTCCCAGCATAATGTCAAATCCTTTTTAGACATAGTAGGCAAAAAAGCTAATGAACAAGAAAGAGAAACATTTAATTACAGTGGGTTGAAAAAGTATTAATACCCCTTGACCTCTTCCTCATTTTTAAATGTTACAGCTACAGCCATAAATGTATTTTATCTATATTTTATGTCATAAGTAGAGATGGGCGAATTGATTCTAACAAAGTGGAATTCATTTAGAATTTCAGGAAAACTTCGATTCTGCACGAAATAGAAGTTTTGGGGTAATTCGCAGGAAAGAAGCGTGTTTTTAATTGATAAAATGGCCGCAAGACATGCTGTTACATGGGAAAAAAAATTTGGAGGAAAAGGAACACCCTCAATGACAGTCAGAGATAAGCCAAATAGAGACGGCGGGATTCTGTGACTCACGACAAAAAAAGCCCAAAACGCGACGCGGGTGCTCACACTCGTTCATTGTCCCGTGCGAGTGGCATGACCACACAAAAAAAAAAATTTTGTTTTTAAAGCGTTTTTTGGGGGGGGGGTGTAAAGTTTTATCGGACTGCTCCTTTTTGTTATTTTTGATTCAGTTTGGGGGGCGGCCCGGGAGGGCCGGGGGGGAGGGAATCCCCCGGTGGGCCCCCCCTGACCGTGGGGGCCCGGAGGGCGTGCCGTCCCCCCCCCGGGGGCCCCGGGGGCCCGAAATTGGTACTGGCCCGGGGCCGGGTCCCGAGCCCCAGTAACCCCCGGTACCCGGTACTAATGTCCCGACCCCGGGGCGGGCGGTGTCACGGAGCACAGCGCCACTGCGCTGCGCCCCGCGACCCCCTGGCAGGCTGAAGGCGTGGGGCCTTCGCCTGCGGGCCCCGGCCCCTACTGGTGAGTAGGCGGCGCGGTGACGTCATTTCCCCGCCCCGCCTTGGGGCGGCAGGAGCCGGCGGCAGCAGGGAAAGGGCAGGAGTGGAGGGGGACCCGGGAAAGTGGTGTTTGTTGTTTTTTTTTTGTTTTTTTAACTCCCTACAAGGGGGGCTGATTACAGGGTCCCTGGTACAAGGGGGGGTCCCGGGCTACAAGGGGGGGGCATGTTAAAAGGGGTCCCTGGCTACGGGGGGGGGCCCCTGATTACGGGGGCCCCTGGCTACGGGGGGGGGGGTTTTTGGCTAAAAGGGGGGGGGCCCCTGATTAAAGGGATCCCTGGCTAAAGGGGGGGGGCCCCTATTACAAGGGCCCGGCTAAAGGGGGGGCCCGATTACAAGGGGTCCCTGGCTACAGGGGGGACCCTCGCTACAAGGGGGTCCCTGGCTAAAAGGGGGTGTCCCTGGCTAAAAGGGGCTGTCCCTGGCTAAAAGGGGGCCCCTGATTACAAGGGGCCCCGGGTTACAAGGGTCCTGGCTCGGGGGGGGGGTCTGGTACGGGGGGGGGCCCCGTTTACGGGGGGGGTGTCCCCTGGTTCAAGGGGGGCCCTTGGCTAAAAGGGGGGGGCCCCTGATTACAAGGGGCCCCTGGTAAAAGGGGGGGCCCGGTAAAGGGGGGGCCCGATTAAGGGGGGGGGGCCCTGGCTACAAGGGGGGCCCGGTAAAAGGGGGGGCCCCGGCTAAAGGGGGGTCCTGGTAAAAGGGGGGGGGGCCCTGGTAAAGGGGGGCCCTGATTACAAGGGGTCCCGGGCTAAAGGGGGGGGCCCCGATTACAAGGGGGTCCTGGCTACAAGGGGGGGCCGATTACAAGGGGTCCCGGTACAAGGGGGGGGCCCCTATTAAAAGGGGGCCCCTGGCTACAAGGGGGGGGGTCCCTGGCTACAACGGGGGCCCTGATTACAAGGGGCCCCTGGATCGGGGGGGGGCCCCGGGGCTACAAGGGGGGGCCCCTGGCTACAAGGGGGGGTCCCGGGCCAAGGGGGGCCCCGGCTAAAGGGGGGGCCCGATTACAGGGGTCCCTGGCTAAAAGGGGGGGGGGGCCCTGATTACAAGGGCCCCCTGTAAAAGGGGGGGGTTTGATACAAGGGGTCCCTGGCTCAAGGGGGGGCCCCTGGCACAAGGGGGGGCCCTGATTAAAAGGGGGGGGGCCCTGGCTACAAGGGGGCCCTGGACAGGGGTCCTGGTAAAAAGGGGGCCCTGGTACAAGGGGCCCCTGGCTACCTAAAGGGGGGCCCTGGTACAAGGGGGGGTCCCGACTCAAGGGGGTCCCTGACAAAGGGGGGGGGGCCTTGACTTAAAAAAGATCCCCCTGCTAAAAGGGGGGCCCTCATACAAAAGACCCCTGACAAAAAAAGGGGCCCCATACAAGGGGCCCTGGCTACCTACGGGGGCCCGGAAAAAGGGGGGCCCCTTTGGCTCAAGGGGGGCCCCGGCTCCTACGGGGGTCCCTGGCTACCTACAAGGGGGGCCCGGGTTCCCAAAAGGGGGGGCCCCGGTACAAAAGGGCCCTCACACAAGGGTCCCTGGCTACAAAGGGGGGCCCCTGATCAAAGGGGGCCCCCGACTAAAAGGGTCCCGGGCTAAAAGGGGGGGCCCTGATTACAAGGGGCCCCTGGCTACAAGGGGGGGGGCCCCCGGGCTAAAGGGGGGGGGGCTCTGATTACAAGGGGTCCCTGGCTACAAGGGGGGGGGGGCCCTGATTACAAGGGGTCCCAGGCTACACGGGGGGGCCCTGTTTAAAGGGTCCCCGGCTCAAAAAGGGGGGGCCCTGGCTAAAGGGGGGCCCCTGGCTAAAGGAGGTGCCCCTGGTACAAGGGGGGTGTCCGGGCAAAGGGGGGGGGCCCCTGTTAAAAGGGGCCCCGGGCTACAAGGGGTCCCTGGCTACAAAGGGGGGTCCCGGTAAAGGGGGGGCCCTGATTACAAGGGGGTGTCCCGGTAAAAGGGGGGTCCTTGGTACAAGGGGGTCCCTGATTACAAGGGGTCCCTGCTACAAGGGGGGGGGGGCCCCTGGCTAAAAGGGGGGGGGCCCCCCTGATTACAAGGGGTCCCGGGATAAAAGGGGGGGCCGGGCTAAAGGGGGGGGCCCCGGCTACAAGGGGGGGCCCCCTGGTACAAGGGGGGATCCCGGCTAAAGGGGGGCCCTTTTACAAGGGGCCCCTGGCTAAAAGGGGGGGGTCCCTGGTACAAGGGGGGGCCCCCTGATTTCAAGGGGCCCCTGGAAAGGGGGGGGTCCCTGGCTACAAGGGGGGCCCGATTAAAAGGGGGCCCCGGAAAAAGGGGGGGGGGCCCGGGGCTACAAGGGGGGGCCCCGGTACAAGGGGGGCCCCTGCTAAAGGGGGGGTCCCTCTCAAGGGGGGCCCCTGCTACAAGGGGGGGCCCTGATTAAAAGGGGGCCCCGGGGATAAAGGGGGGGCCCTGGTACAAGGGGGGCCCCCGGCTACGGGGGGGTCCCTGGCTACAAGGGGGGTCCCGGGCTACAAGGGGGGCCCCGGGCCAAAGGGGGGGCCCTGTTAAAGGGGCCCCTGGCTAAAAGGGGGGGGGGCCCTGATTAAAAGGGGGCCCCCGGGCTACAAGGGGGGGCCCTGATTAAAGGGGCCCCTGGCTACAAGGGGGGCCCTGATTCAAGGGGTCCCGGGCTAAAAGGGGGGGGTCCCTGGAAAAAGGGGGGGCCCTGATTACGGGGGGGGGCCCGGGCTAAAAGGGGGGCCCGGGATACACGGGACCCCTGGTTACAAAGGGGCCCCTGGGTACCAGGGGGTCCCTGGTACCAAAAGGGGGGGGGCCTTGGCTACAAGGGGGGCCCCCTGACTACAAGGGGGGTCCCTGATAAAGGGGGGCCGACTTCAAAAATCCCCTGACTAAAAAAGGGGGGGCCCTCACACAAAAGATCCCCTGATAAAAAAGGGGGCCTCATACAAGGGGCCTGGCTACCTCAGGGGCCCTGGTACAAGGGGGCCCGGGCTACAAGGGGGCCCCGGCTCCCAAAGGGGCCCCTGGTACCAAAAGGGGGGCCTGGCTACCTAAAGGGGGGGCCCGGCTACAAAAGGGGCCCTCACTAAAAGGGGGTCCCGGCTACTACGGGGGGCCCCTACTAAAAAGGGGGGCCCCTGACTACAAGGGGCCCTGGCTCAAGGGGGGCCCGGCTAAAAGGGGGGGCCCCCTGGCACCTCGGGGGGCCCCCTGGCTACCTAAAGGGGGGCCCTGGCTACCAAAAGGGGGGGGCCCGGGCTTTTAAAAGGGGGGCCCTACTAAAAAGGGGGGGCCATGGCTACCAAAAGGGACGCTTTGACTCCCTACGGGGGGCCTATACAAAGGGGGGCCCGGCTACCTAAATACTTAAAGGGGCCTGATACCTACACACTACTAAAGGGGCCCCAACTGCCTGCAAATACCAAAAGAGGCCTTAACGCCTGTATATACTTCAGGGCACTAACTGTGTATCTACCTAAAGGGGGCCCAATACCTACAGCTTACCCAACTGGGGGGGAAAACACCTGCCTACCCTGGGGCCTTGCTTTTGCCTACTCCTTGGGGCTTGTCTACTCCTGGTAATATAATTGGAGGGGCAGCCCAAAGCTGTAGATTTTCTCCAGGGGCTTAGTCCCCTCCCCCCTTCCAACCCCCTTGGGTTAGGCCTTAAGTTTGGGTTGTACCGCTTTCCCCCCCCGGGGAATTTGTAAGATTGGGGGGAAAAGATAAAGAATGCCGGGGAAAAAGAGGATTTTTTTTAAGATATTTTTTTGGTAATTCTGCGGGTTACTGTGGCCGGGGACAAGTCATCATGGCGGGGTGGAAGGGGGGCGAAGGAAAAGGGGTAAAGAATGATTATGAAAAAAAAGAGAACGACTATCAATATATATCTCGGTGTCCCTGATTTTTCTTTATTATGGATCAGGCTGTATTCATGTAATGTGATGGACCCGAGCTGGTGTTGACCTCTTGTGGCCCCTATTGCGGTGTTGTAGGTTATACCCGGCGGTGTCTGATCACATGTGGTCCTATATGGCGGGGTTTTTTAGGTTATATCTGAGCTGGTGTCTGACCTCATGTGGGCCTTATGGTGGTGTTGTAAAGGTTATATCGGCCCAGTTTAAAGCAGCGACATGGTCCCTGATTGACCCGGTTGGAGTTATACTTGTACTTCTTGCTGGGGTATATTTTAGAGGTGGGGAGGGGCAAAAAGGGAAAGTGAGGGGGATATTGATTTGGGGGGGAGGGGGGTATTGTATGTGGGTGGAGGGGTAATTTTTTTTGGGGGGGGGGGGGTATTGTATGGGGGTGGGGGGGATATTGTATGTGGGTGGGGGGGGTAATGTATTTGGGGGGAGGGGAATTGTATGTGGGGGAGAGGGATATTGTATGTGGTGGAGGGGGGTATTTTATGTGGGGGAGGGGGATTTGTATGTGGGTGGAGGGGGGTATTGTATGAGGGGCGTGGGGATATTGTATTGGGGGGGAGGGGATATTGATGTGGGTGGAGGGGGGTTTGTATGTGGGGGGGGGGGTTATTGTATGTGGGTGAAGGGGGATATTGTTGTGGGTGTGGGGGGATATTTTATGTGGGTGGAGGGGGTTTTGTATGGGGGGGGGGGATTTGTATGGGGTGGAGGGGGATATTTTATGGGGTGGGGGGATATTGTTTGTGGGTGGGGGGGATATTGAAAGTGGGTGGAGGGGGGTATTTGTATGTGGGTGGGGGGGGAAATTGTATGTGGGTGGAGGGGATATTGTTGGGTGGAGGGGTATTGTATGTGGGGGGGGGGGATATTGTTGTGGGGGAGGGGGATTTATGTGGGGGGGGGATATTTTTGTGGGTGGAGGGGAAAATTTGGGATGTGGGGGGAGGAGGATATTGGTTGTGGGTGGAGGGGATATTGTATGTGGGGGGAGGGGTATTGTTTTGTGGGTGGAGGGATTTTGTATGTGGATGGTGGGGGCTCTGGATGGAGCTACGTAGCCCTGTGTCTATGATATGTTAGACTGACATATGTGTGACTCTCTTGCTATGGTACTACACAATACAGTTCTGCTTTGCACACTGTATTATGTGGTAAAATGGGCGCAATTATGTCCGAGAGGCCGGTAATATTTTCATGTACATTAGGGTGGGCCCCCGAAGATCAATTCCCCTGTGGGCCCCAGACCCCCCAGTCCGACACTGTTTGTGGGGTATTGTAATTGAAGTCCAGTGTGGGTCCAATTCTGCTCCATATACGTTTTCATGCTATCTGGTCAGTTCTGGAGCACATTGAATATCCAAGGGTTGTCTAAGCCTGTTTTTGCTTTCATATTCAGTAAAATACAAAGAGTTTTTACACGCCACATACCAGTTAATTTTTTCCTGCTGAATTCTGTAGCGCAATTTTATATCCAAGGGTTATCTAGAGCCTGTTTTTGCTTTTGAAATTTAGTAAAAGAAACAGTGTTTTTACAAGCCACATACCAGTTTTTTTTTGGCTGCTGATTTTCTGTAGCGCAATTTATATCCAAGGGTTATTTTTAGCGTGTTTGTGCTTTTGTAGTCATTTAAAATACACAGCGTTTTTACACGCCAATACCAGTTAATTTTTTTCCTGGGGACCCTTTTGTAGCGGGAATTTTATCCAAGGGGTTATCTAAGCCTTTTTTGTGCTTTTGTAGTCAGTAAAATACCCGTTTTAACACGCCGATACCAGTTAATTTTTTTGCTGCTGAAATTTTTGTAGCGCAATTTATACCAAGGGTTATTAAAGCCTGTTTGTGCTTTTGTATCAGTAAAATACACAGCGTTTTTACACGCCACATACCAGTTATTTTTTCCTGGTGATTTCTGTCGCGCAATTATATCCAAGGTTTTATCTAAGGCCTTTTGTGCTTTTGTAATCATTAAAAATACACGCGTTTTAACACGCCACATACCAGTTAATTTTTGCTGCTGATTTCTGTAGCGGCATATTATAGTCCAAGGGTTATTTAAGGCCTGTTTGTGCTTTTGGTAGTCAGTAAAAGACACAGCGTTTTAAACCGCCACATACCAGTGATAATTTTTGCTGCTGATTTCTGTAGCGCAATTTATATCCAAAGGTTATTTAAGCCTGTTTTGCTTTTTGTATTCAGTAAAATACACAGCGTTTTTACAAACGCACATACCATTTAATTTTTTTGCTGGTGATTTTCTGTAGCGCAATTTATTATCCAAGGTTACTAAGCCCTGTTTGTTGCTTTTGTAGTCAGTAAAATAACACGGCGTTTTAACGACGCCTCCAGACCAGTGTAATTTTTGCATCTGATTTCTGGGTAGCGCAATTTTATATCCAAGGGTTTATTTAAGGCCTGTTGTGGCTTTTGTAGCAGTAAAAAACACAGCGTTTTACAACGCCACATACCATTAATTTTTTTTTCCTGTGACTTACTGTTAGCGCAATTTTTTTTTTTTTTTTAATATCCAAGGGTTATTTAAGCCTGTATGTGCTTTTGTAGTCAGTAAAATACACAGCGATTGTTACACCCAAAAAAAAAAAAAACTATACCAGTTAATTTTTTTCCTGGTGTTTTCGGTATCGCAATTTATATCCAAGGCTTAATTAAGCGTGTTTGTGCTTTTGTGATCAGTTAATACACGGCGTTTATTAACAACCAACATACCATTAATTTTTGGCTTCAGATATCTGTAGCGCAATTTATATCCAAGGTGTTTAGTTTAACCCGTTTTGTCTTTTTGTAGTCAGTAAAATACCCAGCATATTTACATGCCACATACCAGTTTAATTTTTTTCCTGGAGAGATTTCGTTTTAGCACAATTTATATTCAAGGGTTACCCAATCCTGTTAGTGGGTGCAATTTTTTAGTCAAATACAGGTGTGTTATTTATATTATACAGATATCTTCGTTAAACAGAGGTCTGTACATTTTTGATCAAACAGTAGTCATAAGACAATAGGTGGGAGCTGCTTCGACACGCGAGTGCAGTGCACAAACATTTCCTAGAGCAGGCACAGGTCCAGCACAGTACGGTCCGTCGCAGCAGGGTCACTTAGTGAGCCAGAACTGGCCAGTGTCATCTAGCGGCCTTGTGTTGACCACAACCCAAGGTTTTTTGAATGGTTGACTAGGTCAACATCTTCCACCCAGATGACATCTGACACACCCCAGCCAAGAGTCGTGGGAACGTCAACACACCCTTAGTTGGCATGGGTACGGGTCAGCGTCCCTCACCTGTCCTCAACCCGGCCGCTGTCGCCGTCCGCGTTTACCCTCACAAGAATATCTACTTGTGGTCTGGGGGGGTGCTCTGCGCCACTATAAACAATGAGGATGAAACAATTTGAGGACAGTCAGCAGCACTTGGCAGCAATAAAATGGGGCCATAACCCCTGCTTTCTTGCAGAATGCGCAAAGTAATGGATGGTGGAGATTGGCATGGAGGTCATGTGTGGGAGGGTCAAGCCTCTGCATACCAAGATTAGTTGAGAGGATGACAGCATGAATATCCAACAATAATCGATGATGATTGTAGAGCACGACCGCACTTGGGAAGCCGGTGAAGCATGGCTTCAAACAATCGTCACAGAAGAGGGTGGCAGCTTGCACATCAGCAGCGCGCAGCCAGCAACTGGGTATTGTGCCATGATCAGCAGGGTAGCAGCAGTGTGAGGTCGGGAGCCAAACGGCCATGGGTAGATAAAACACCGGCTTTCGCAGTTCAGAAAGAGTGGCACAGGGGCATAGCGAGCAGCGGCGTAGTATGTCACACATGCGTTGGCGATAAAATCAGCTACTCGCGTGTGTCAGTTATTTGCTAAGACACCAGGAGGAGCCCGAATATGGGTATAATGGTAGAATCTGTGGGCAGAATAGTGCTAAGCGTGTCCATAGCTAACATTGGCACCACGCCCTGCGTCAGACACATGCAGCGTCACCATCCGTGGCCAGGAGAAACGTGTCTCTGATTTGGTGGTCCATTCCTTGCCTGCGCAGCAACAGCACAGCAGCGCCCAGGGCACTCATGCTTTCAGCCCAGTTCAAGCTCCACCACCTTTCTGCAGAACGAGCCGGTTTCTCTTTGCCATCATCATCCCGGTCCAGATGCTCCTGCTCCTCGCTACTCAGGTGCAGCAGTCTTTCAAGAGTGGCCCATTGCAAAGGAGACAACAGTAATGCGTCAACCGACCTAAGTGGCAGAGCATACCGTCGCCTCCTGTCCAAGTGTTGTTGGCTACTGCAGTCCCTCCCTTTCAAAATGTTGACTCTGCACCGTTCAAGAACTAATGGCTTTTGCCGATCCGATTGGAAGTTCCCAAGCCGTATTTTCTTTTCCAAAAAAGGTAATACCAGCACATCAATAATATGTAGAAACAGAAAAGTGGTGCCATCCCCATGAGCTTATCTTTTGGTTTTCCAAGTGCACGGGCAGCGCGAAAGTGTGGAACTGTAACTACGGTCAAGCCATTACATGTCCCTTACGGCCACAGGTGAATGTGCTTCCTGCCCAGTCACACCAACAACATGGACAGGGAAACGCCGCTTCTCCTCGCACGTTGTCAAACTTGCTGCCTCTGAGCGCTAATGTCCGCGCTCCTCCGTCCCACACTCACCACCTACCATCCTCAGCCTCCACCGCCCCCACCACCGCCACTCAGCCTCCCCTCCCACCACCACCACCATCTCGCCTCCAAAGTACTGGCTCCATCATACCACATGTGTAGGGCACCAGCGGTGTCCACGGCAGTTCTACGACCTGGCTTGCTTCAGTGAACGAAGTCCACGACAGGGGAGGAACTGCTCCCACGTCATGCACAAGAATCGATGTTGGCTTTTCTCTCAACAACTGCAAATCGGAAACCATGGTGACTGACAATGGGAGTAACATGTGTAGTCGCTGAGACCGAGAAGAAGATGGTCCATGCGCCCTGCATGGCGCACGTAGTTCAATCTGGTTGTGAAAAGTTTCCTGAATCTTTTTCCACCGATCTCAGAACATACTGAAAATGGCCAGGAAACTGTGCAACGCACTTGTATCCCTTCCTACAAAGCAGGCACACCCTCCATCGAGTATGCAGCGTCCAGAACGGCTCCCCCAACAAACCGGCTGATATACGAGTTTCCACCCTTTGAATTCCAGCCTGCACATAGTTGGACCGACTGTTATGAACAGAAGAAAGAGCCATTAACAATTGTTTGTTGAGATTCCATGCGGTTACAGGAGTACCCCCATGTGTTAACTTTGAAGTCAAGGCACAGTGGCACTTCATGCTTGACACCTGCCGTTTGCTGAGGCCATTTTGGGAGGCCACGTTATTTTGTATTTCGTCAGGGACTACAGGATGATAACGTCATTCCACTGCTTCCTGTCCTGGAACAGAATGCTGAAAAAAATATGTCCTGGGCAGGGACTGAGATGTCGCGATACATCTCATGGCCACATGAGTCCGGTTGGGTCTGAACTGGGGGGAGGAGACGACATTGAGGCACAAGCATTGTCTGGTAAATGAGTGTTTTTTTCTACCCAGTACAGGAGAGAGAGAGCAGGAGCAGCTGGAGGAGGTAGATGGAGATGAGGAAGACATGCAGATGACCTCAAGCACTGTGCATTATAACAGTGAAGATGGAGGCAGGGTGAGTCCCTCCATAGTCACTTGTGCACATGCCCGCAGCATCAGATTTGCCTGGCTAGTGACACCAATGTCACCATCCTGCAAGAGGATGACTTCGGCTCTCCACAGCTCCTTGGACCCTCGCTACCAGTCCAAAATGGGCCTTTATTTTATCCAGCGCTGAAGGGAGGACAAACTCGAAACACTAATAGAGAAATCCTCCGTAGTCAGGTTGGCCGTTGCCTATGTGCCACATGGTCCATCCTCTTACAGTCCCTACCGGGGGGTTCCTTAGCACTCACTTAACCACTCCGTGCTGCTTGGTGGAGAATAGGAGGGTGGGTTGGAGCAGCACCAGCTCCATCAGCAGCTAACCTAAGTCGGAGTCGCTGATGACAGCTTCCCTTTCACCCGCCTAGTGAGAGGACACACGCCAGCAGCAGCAGACCTGGAGCAGACAACTGAACCAACAGGTGGTGGCCTACTTGGGCAGCACTCTACTGCACCTCCAGTTAGAAGATCCGCTGGACTACTGCAGCCAAACTGATGTGTTCCGCACTTGGCCTTGTTTGCAGTGGACAAGCGATCCTGCCTTGGCCAGTAGTGTGGCATTCAGAAGCGGCGTGTTCATGCGGTGGTGCGGCCATTGTTACCCCAAGTAAAACTGCCTGTCCACCGGAAATGAGGAACGACCTGGACCTTTGTCAAGATGAAATCATGCCGTGGATCAGCCAGATTTCCACACCAATACCTTAAGCATCCAGATTACATCATCCATGACGCCGCAACCAAAACTTTGGAGAAAATTGAAGTCTGATTCAAACGTACCTGCCTCAGCCACTATTCTGAATGCAGCACCCACCTGAGCCACAAATCAGCGTGCAGCCCGTATTTCTCCATCGCCTACCACCATCGTTACCTAGGACTGGTAATTAGCCACCGCACTCCACGACTCTGTCATTGTGCCACTCTCTGACCTCATGCGTGCTGCTGTTGCTGGTGTGTGTGGCCTCCACCACTGTGTCATTGTGCAAACTCACGCTCTGACCTCATGCTGCTTGCTCGTAGCTAGTTGTTGCTGCTGCTGCCGTCACCTCCCCACCTGTTCACTGTGCCACTCTATGACCACAATGCTGCTGCTGCTGCTGCCGTGACCTTCCACCCTCTATCATTGTCCACTCCGTCAGACTTCATGCTGCTGCTGCTGTGATCCCCGGAAAAAACCTCCACACGTGTCATTGTGCCATCTGACCTCATGCGCTGTTTGTATAAAAAGCCCCTCACCTTCCACACTTTTTCAGGCCACTCTTTACCTCTTCGCTGCTGTGGCTGCTGCGGACCCCCACCTCTGTCTTGGGGCCCCCTTTTGACCTCATGTTTGTGCTGCTGTTTTTCTTTCACCCTCCACACTGTTCAAATGGCCACTGCCCTACCTCATGCGCGCGGTGGCTGCTTCCATACCTCCAACTCGTCTTTGGGCCACTCGTGGCCTGCCCTGTTTTTGCCACCTCCAGAATTCTTTGTGCCACTGTCTGACCTTGCTGCTGCGGGCTGTGCCGTGACCTCCACACCGTCGGGTGCCCTGTCTGACCTCATGTGCGCTGGGGCTGCTGAGACCTACACACGTGTCATTGTGCCCTCTTGGCCTACTTTTTTTTTTTGCCACCTCTAAATATCATTGTGCCACGTCTGACCTCATGCGGCTGCTGTGGCTGTGCGTGACCTCCACACCTTTCATTGCGCTACGTCGCCCTGCTGCTGCTGTGGCTGCTGACGGACCTCCACCTCGTCATTGGCCCCCCTCTGACCTCATGCGCTGCTGTTGATGCCTCACCCCAACTGGTTTTGGCCACTCTCTGCCTCATGCCTGCTGCGTAAACCCGTCACCTCCACTCTGTCATTGGCCACTCTCTGACCCTTTGCTGCTGTCTGTTGATGCCGTCACCTCCACACTTTATCATTGTCCATCTGTGGCCTCCCTCCTGTTTTTCCACCTGAATTTTATTGTCACCGCTGACCTCTCTGCTGCTGCTGTGTTGATGCCGTCCCCTCCACACTGTATCATTGTGCCACCTCTGACCCATGTGCTGCGATGTTGCTGCTGCCTGACCTCCACACTCTTATTGGCACTCCTGACCCCATGTCTTTTGATGCGCACCTCTACACTCTGTTTTTGTGCCACACTGATTACGGCGCTGGCGTTGATGCCTCACCTCCCACGTTTTATTGGCCACTCGACCCATGCTGTTCTGCTGTTGTGCCGCCCCTCCACACGGGGTTCATTGTGCCACTCTCTACCTATGCTGCTGTGATCGTCCCCTCTACATTTGTCATTTGCCCCTCTGACCTCATGCTGCGCTGTTTTGATGCCCACCCCCCCACATGTGTCTTTGGCCACTTTTTGGGCCTACCCGTGTTTTGCCACCTCCAAATTTTGTCATTGTGCCACTCGCTGACCTCAGGCTGCGCTCGTTGACCCGCACCTCCACACGTTCATTGTGTCACTCTTGCCCTCTGCGCTCTGTGTTGTTGCTGCCCCCTGACCTCCACCTTGTCATTGTGCCTCCTCTGACCCATGCTGCTTTTTGCTGTTGTCCGTCACCTAAACACTGTGTCTTGTGCCATTTGTGGCCTACTCCTTTTTTTTTGCCACCTCCACACTGTGCATTGTTCACCTCTACCTATGCTGCTGCTGTGGCTGTGCCGTGCCCTCCACACTCTGTCATTGTGCTACGTCTGACCTCATGCTGCTGCTGTGGTTGTGCCGGCCTCCATACTCTGTCTTGTGCCACGTCTGCCCTCGTGCTGCTGCTGTGGCTGCTGCCGTGACCCCACACTCGTCATTGGCCACTCTGGGCCTACCCCTTTTTTGGCCACCCCCAGAATGCATGGGCCACTGTCTGACCACATGTGCTGCGTGGTGCTCCCCGGACCCCCACACTCGTCTTTGGGCTACTGTTGACCTCATGCTGCTGCTGTGGATGCGGGCCGTGACCTCCACATCTGTCATTGTGCCACTCTGTGGCCTACTCCTGTTTTTTGCCACCTCCAAAATTTTGTATTGTGCCTCTTCCCTACCTCATGGCTGCGCTTTTGAGCCTCACCCTACACTCTGTCATTGTCCACTCTTGACCTCATGCGCTTTCTGCTGTTGAGCCGTCCCCTCAACACTGTGTCATTGTGCCATCTGGGCCCCTACTCCTGTTTTTTGCCCCCTCCACACTGTTCATTGGTCACTCCCTGACCTCTGCTGCTGCGGGCTGCTGCCTGACCCCCACCCCTTGCTTTGTGCTACTGTCTGACCTCATGCTCGCTGGGGCTGCTGCCGTGCCCTCCATACTCTGTCATTGTGCCACTGTCTGACCCCCGGTGCTCGTGGGCCTGCCGTGACCTCCACACTCTTCATTGTGCCACTCTTGCCTACCCTTTTTTTTTCCCACCTCCAGAATGTCATTTGCCACTTTGACCAATCTGCTCTGGGGCGCGCCGTGACCTCCCACACCTTCATTGTGCTACTGTCTGACCCATGCTCTGTTTGTGGGGCTGCCGTGACCTCCACACTCTGTCATTGTGCCCCTGGTGGTACCCCCTTTTTTGCCACCTCCAAAATGCATTGCCCACTGTCTGACCTCATCTGTCGTGGCTGCTCCGTGCCCCACCCCTTTTCATTGTCCCCACAAACACCCCCAAGCACCGTGGCAGTTTTTACAGTGGAGATGGAGGCAGGGAGCCCCTCAGAGCCCTTTTGCGCACAGGGCCCGAAAATTGCTAATTTGCCTGGTAGTGCAGCCCGAATAGTCCCACCCGGGAAAGGGGTGATTCTGCTCTCCACCTCTTGGACCCTCGAAACCGGTCCAAAATGGGACCCTTTTTTTTCCAGCTGTGAAAGGGGAAAACTCATGTACTATACAAAATCCTCGTAGTCAGTTTACAAAAACATTAAAAAACCCCTTTTTTGGCCCAAAGGAATTCTCCCTCCATCAGCTTCATCACTAATACCAAAAAAATTTTTCCAAAAGCAGTTTATTATGAAGCTGGTAGTTTGAATCCAGTTTTGCGTGACAGCAACTTGTTAAATGCAGGTATGGAACTTAAATTTGAAGGGCCCTAACATAGGGAATGTTTTAGGGCTTATTTTGCTTTCGGTGCCTTAGTGTGGAATTTAGTACAAAAGGGAAGGGAAACAAAAGAAAAAATGCTGCAAAATGGCTTTGGATGAGCTTCTTCAGTATGAAGGAATTGGAATTTTTTTCCCTTTTTTTAAAAAAGAAAATTTAAAAAAAAACCGCCTTCGGGTAAAAAATAAATAAAAAATGATCTTTAAACCCTAAGAAAAAAGCGTTTCCTTTAGCCTTGCTGTCATATTCGGTACCGTACCTCTTGCCTCCTCCTTGCCACGACCCTTGGGTGGCGTCCTGCCCTTATACTTGTCCAGACTCTGAGTTTGCCTTACGATTTTGTACCTCGGCTGCCCCGAAGCAAGTCAGTCAGGGGTAGCGACATTTTTGGCTCCCGCCACGCAAGTCCATCCCGTTTGCGCGGATTTGGGGGGGAAAAAACCGGGACCTACTTGATTCCGCTCCCTGGCGGGCTTTGCCATGTCCCCTTACTGTGCGGCGATCTGTTGGGCCCCAGTAACCATACTTGTTCTTTGACGCTATCATAGGATCTTAGCCCTCAGCTTGTTTTTTTTTGCTTGGGTGCCAGTTTTATAAAGTAATTCCCGCTTCAGTTTTTTGGTCTTTTTGCCCCCAAATACCCAGGGAATTTTAGAGTAAAAGCGATTTAAGGGGCGGCAGTCATGTGTGTGTCTACTAAAACAAAAGATTATTTGAAAAAAAAAAACCAAGCATAGCAAATGTTCTACGCCCCTCAGGTTTCCTGAAGCAAGGAAATAGCTGTTTTATAACGTGATTCGCAGCAAATCGAATTTTTGAGAAATTCGCCCATCTCTAGTCATAAGGCAACACAAAGTAGCAAGTATTTGAGAAGTATAAAGAAAATGATACATGCTTTTCCACATTTTTGCAAATTAAAAGCTGAAAAGTGTAGAGTGCATATTTATTCAGCCCCCTGTACTTTGATACCTCTAAATAAAATCTAGTGTGGCCTTCAGAAGTCATCTAATTAGTACATAGAGTATGTTTGTATGTAATTTATTCTCTGTGTAACTACAGCTGTTTTGTGAAAGCCTCAGAGGTTTTTTTAGAAAAATTTAGTGAAAAAAAACAGCATCGGGAAAACCAAGGAACCAAGAAGCCAGGGATAAAGCTAGGGCAAAGTGTATTGCGGGTTAGGTTTTAAAAAAAAAACAGCCCAAGCTTGTAAATTAGGCCATTTTAAACCCACCATCTGTAAAGGCAAGGAGATGGCACAACTTCAACCTATCAAGACATGGCAGTCCCCTAAGTGACATCCGGGCAGGAGAGCAAAAATTAGAGAGGCAGAAAAGAGGCCAAGGTCACTCTGGAGGAGCTGCAAAGATCCACAGCTCAGGTGGGAGATCTGTCCACAAGCAACTTGACATGTACCCCCAAAATTGGCCTTTAGGGAAAGAGTGAAGATTAGCCATCTTTGAAAGAAGCCTTAAAAAAAGTCTGTTTAAAAAAAAGCTATGTAGGGGACACTGAAAGGGCAATGTGAAAGAAGATGTTCCTCAAATGAGACCAAAATTTAACTTTTTCCCCTAAATTCCAAACACTATGTCCCTCATGTATAAAACTTTTAGATCAAAGACTTTTTTTTTGTTCCCCATAGCAAAAAATCGAGCTCCCCTTTAATTTTTTAGAGCGCATTGAAATAAAAAGGAGGTTTTGATTGGTTGCTATGGGCAACAAAGAAAGTTTTTGGGTGCGTCCACTGGCAGGTTTAATTTACACCCGGATTTGATTAAAAGATTCCGACCACTATTTTGCTTCTTGTTGTGTTTGGGGGAGGGTTTGTTTGCGGATTCGCCCGTCCCCCTAACCATGCATGTACATCTTCTGCCTGAAACCGGGCGGAAAAATGAACTGTTCTAAGTTTTTTGGAACCCAGCAGTGTCAAAAAATTGGCAGGAAAATCCATTCAGTGTGGACTGCTGCACGGATTTTCTATTTAAATTTAAATGTAAAAAATTTGACAGGGGTTTTCAAAATTGAAAACCGTCCAAAAAAAACCCCCCCCCCCCCCGACTGAAAACTCTCCCGTGGGAAAAACCCTTTTAAAACCCCTTCCACCGGAGCCTTTTGGCTTCCTGGGGGCCCCCGGTTTGAAAATCTGACTGTGTACTTTATGTGAGGAAAAACCTTTTTGAACTTTTCCCTATAAAAAGGGGATTCAGAGACTGTTTTTCGTGACACATTTTGCTTTAAGTTAGTAAGAAATTTTGGCCCAAAAAAATCCTTTTTTTTTTTGTGAAAATATCAAATATTAAAAATTTGGAAAAATTTGCAATTTTAAAATTTAAAAAAATGTATGCGTGTAAGGCAGGTATTATTCCATCAAATAGTTTTAGCTAGCATTACCATTGTATGTGGGTTGGTATCATTTTTAATTTTTTTTTTTTTACCACATTAGGGATTTTTTTTTAGGGACCAATCCAGTTCTGATGTGGCTTTGACCCCCTTTTTAACAATTGCCCTTAAAAGTTTTTAAAGAAAGGGATTTGGGGAATTTTTTTTCCCCCTTTAGATATTTCCAGAAATTTTAAAAGAAAAGGGGGGGGGGGGGGGAAAGGGGGGGGAAAACAATATTTTTTGATCGCTATTTGAGATGGGCGGAAATTTTTCAAAATTTGGTTGGCACTTCGCCGAATTTTCCACAAAATTGTTTCGGTCCGAATTTTTCTTCGGCCGAATCACGTTAAAAAACAGTATTTCCGGCTGCCCGAGCCTGCAGGGTGTGTAGAACGTTGTGCCCTGTTAAATATGCAGAGGGGCTTGGTTTGGTCTTCATACAATTTGGTTTTAGATGAAGCAATGCTGCCGCGCCTTGAACGCTTCACTTTTAAAAAATGCCTGGGCACTTTGGGGGAAAAATGACCAAAAAAAATGAAGCAGGAAGTAGGCCCGATAAAGTCATGGAGCAAAAGCTGGAAAAAAAAACTGGGCTCAGGGCAAAATTAGTGACAGAGTGTGGAAGGTGACGGCGGGGCCCCCGCAATGAGGTCAGAAGTGGCCAATGCATTTGGAAGTGGGGAAAACAGTACCAGGCCCCAGAGTGGCCAAAAAGCACAGTGTGGAGGTCACGGTGGGGGGGCGCATGAGGTTCAGGCAGTGGCCCCCAAGACAAATTTTGGGGCTGGCAAAAAAGGAGTGGCCAAAGAGTGGTTTTCAATGACAAGTGTGGAGGGCACGGCGGAGAACAGCAGCAGCATAAAGGGCAGACGTGGCACAATGACCAGTGTGGAGGGGGGGCACAGCCCCCCAATCAGCAGCATGAGGTCAGACAGTGGCCAATGACAAATTCTGGAGGTGGCAAAAAAAAAAGGAGTAGGCCACAGTGTGGGGGGGGGGCACGGCTGCAGCCACGGCAGCAGCATGAGGTCAGGGCAGGGCACAATGACCAGTGTGGGGGCACGACAGGAGTCACAGCAGCGATGAGGTCAGGAGTGGCACAATACCCTTCTGCAGGTGGCAAAATGTTTAGGCCACAGAGGGCCAATGCTGAGAGCGGAGGGCCGGCGGGGGAGAAGCATGAGGTCAGGCAGTGGCACAATGACAGAGAGTGGGGTTGAAGGAGCACAGCATGAGGTCGGAGGGCACAATGAATTTGGAGGTGCAAAAACAGTACCAGGCCGCAAAATGGCCAATGAACAGTGTGGATGTCACGGGAACAGCAACACAGCGCAGCAGAGCAATAGGTGGACAAAAGACAGAGTGTTGAGGTGGGTGGCAAACCAGTCCTGGAAAGACGGTGGGAGGCGATGGAGTGGATCAGGGGGTGGCGGCATAGAATAGTGGTGAGGAGGTAGTTTGAACCCCCGACTGAGCCTAAAGGGATTTGGGGTGGGGAAAAACTGGCCGTTCCAGCCTGATTCATCTTGACAAAGGTCAGTCGTTCAAAAATTCCCCTGGAAAGGGGTTTCCTTGGGGGGTAACGATGGCCCCCGCCCCACTGAACACCCCCTCTGAGCCCCATACTGGCCGGGCAGGACAGCTTCCCACTGAAAAATCGGCAAGTTGCGGCCAACATCCAGTTTGGCTGCCCCGTAGTCCAGCGGATCTTTAATGGGGTGGCAGGTGCTGTCCAAGTAGGCCCAAAAATGTTGGGTTTAGGGTGCTCCCCTGTCCTGTGCTGCTGCTGCTGGTGACTGCCCCCCCTCACTAGGGGGGAGGGAAACTGCTCATTAGTGACTCCCGACTTAGGTTACTGCTGATGGAGCTGGTATGTCTACCCCCCCACCTTCCCCCCAGAGCCGCGGCAGTAGTCGTGAGCGCTGAGGAACCCCCGGTCGACCTGTCAGAGGGGGCGATGCCCCTTTGGCAGCGGCCAATGATTAGGGGATTTCCCTATAGTATTTGGTTTGTCTTCCCCCTTTAATGCTGGGAAAAAGGCTCCCATTTTTTACCGGTAGCGGGGGGCCAATTGGGTGGAGAGCCAGAAGTCATCCCTCTGCCGGATGCTGATATTCGGTGTCATAGCCCGGAAATAAGATTTTGCGGGCATCTGCACAAGGGGGACTCCGGGGGTCCCTGCCCCCTTTTTCCCCTGTATTTGCCACGGTGTTGGAGTCATCTGCCTCGTCTTCTCTTTCCCCTCCCCCCTCTCCAGGCTCCGCTCCTCTCTTTGTACTGGGTAGAAAAATCCATATTTCACCCAAAAATGTTTTTGCTCAAAGTCCCGCTCCAGTCCCCTGCCCGACAGATTTTCAGATTGTTCCAGGAATGAAGCAGTGGAATGACGTTATTCATCCGTAGTCCTGGCGACTGACAAATAACGTGGCTCCTGAAAAGGCTCAAAAACGGAGGGTCAGCATGAGCTCCCCTGGGTGAATCAAAGTTACAAGGGGAGTACTTCTGTCTCCTGGATCACAAAAAATCGTTAAGGCCTTTCTTGTTTATACAGTCGGTCCAATGTGAAGGGGTGGAAAATTCCAGCGGGTGGAAAACATCGCATATCAGAGCGTGTTGGGGGAGGCCGTTTTTCCGTGCAACTCGAGGAGGGTGTTCCTGGTTTGTACGAATGGATAAAGGTTGCACATTTTCCCGGCCATTTTCAGAAAAGTTCTGAAGGATCGGGGGAAGACTTCAGGGAACCCTTTTTCAACCGATTTAAAACGTGCGCCATGAGGGGCTGGACCCCCCTCCCCGGTTTTCAGCGCGGACACCCTGTTCCTCCCCTTTCCGTCACCTTGTTCCCATTTGCAGTTGGCGGGGAAAGCCACACATGATTTCTTGTGCTGAGCGGAGCAGTTCCTCCCGTGTGCTTCGTTCGCCGAGGCAAGTAGGTGTAGAACTGCTGACACCCCTGTGCCCCCACAATGTGGTATGATGGAGCCCGTACTTGTGGAGGCTGAGTGGTGGTGTGGTGGAGGAGGAGGAGGCGGGGGCTTGGCGCAGGGGCAGCAGTTTTACAACGTGGAGGAGAAAACGGGTTCCCGTCCAAGTTGTTGGTGTGCCTGGGCAGGGAAACACATTCACCCCCTGGGCCGTAAGGCATGTACTGGCCCTGACCCTGTTACAGCCCAGCGTCCCGCTGCCGTGTACCCTTTGGGAACAACCGATAAGCTCAAGGATGACCCCCTTTCTTTTACTTTTTTTTGAAAGGGTGGGGACTGCCTTTTTGGAAAAGAAATTACGGTTGGAACTCTCCTCTCGGCTCGGCAAAGCCATTTTCTTGAATGGTCAGAGTCCAATTTGGAAAGGGAGGGACTGCAGTACCAAAAACTTTGGGCAGGAGCTGGTCAGCTGCTGCCCCTTTGGATGGTTGGCGCATATGTTGTCTTTTACAATCCTCTTGAAGATGTGGCGCATGATAGCGAGGGCAGGGCATCTGGACCCGGGGGGGGATGTCAAAAGAAAACAGCTGCCTTTGCAGAGGTGGTGGGCCTTGATGGTGAAATGGCATGGGCCACTGGCCGCGCTGCTGCTGCGCGGCGGAGGACCACCACATCTGAGCCCCCGTTTCTCCCGGCCCCGGGTTTTGGCTTTCATGTGTTGAGGGGCCGTTGTGCCCCGTTGTCCCTGGCCCCGTTCACTTTCTGCCCCCAGATTCTAATTACCCCTATTCGGTCCTCCGGTGTCTTAGCAAAGAATGCCACACCGCCCAGTAGCTGATTTTACCGCCAACGCTCCCCACTGAGTGATATGCCCCCGTCCCCGGGCCCCCCGTGCCGTACGTTTGGCCTGCGAAAGGGGTTTTTACCCCCTGGCCCCTTGGCTCCCGACCTCAACTGCTGCTACCCCGCTGCTCACGGCCAACAACCCCTTGCTGGTGGCCGCGCCGACGGCAAGCTGACGCCCTCTTTCCTGACGAGATGAAGCCCCTTTCTTCACCCCGGTCCCAAAATGGGGCGGCTTTTATCTTATTTGGTTTCATGTCATACTGTCCTCATCACCCGGGCTTGGTAAGCCGAGGTGACCTCTACCACATGACCTCCATGACTCTCCACATCTATCTTTTCCCCCTCTGCAAGAAGCTGGGGGGTATTGGCCCCTTTCTTCGTGCCCAAATAGCTTTTGGGCTGCCCCCCTCAAATTGTTCATCCTCGTATTTTAAATGGCGCTGAGCCCCCGACCCCTAGTAGACCCCGGCTGGGGAATGGTGGGAAAGAGGCGGGCTGAGGAAGGTGAGGGCCGCTGACCCCCTCCCCGGGGCCCTGCCAATAAGTGTTGTTCTGAGGTTCCCCCGACTTTGGCTGGGTTTTCAGATGTCTTGGGAGGAAAAAGGATGACTGTCAACCCAATCAAGAACCTTTGGGTTGTGAACAAAAACAGGGCCCCTGATGACAGCGGCGTTGGGCCTCACCGAGTGACCCCTGCTGGACTCCCCTTGCTGTGCTGCGACCTGGGCCGTTTCAGAAATGTTTGTGCCCTGCCCCTCGCAGTTGCGAGCCCGCCACCTCTCTGTTGACTTTTGTTTGTTCTAAAAATGTAAGACACTGTTTGATGAAAATTCTGTTTATGATAAATATACACCCGTTTTTGACTCCAAATGAACCCCGTAACAAGCTTGGGTAAACCCCTTTGGGTTAAAAATTTCGCTCCCCAAATGGCAGGAAAAATTTACTTGTATGTGTGTTTACAAGCACTGTGTGTTTTACTAAAAGTAAAAAGCACAAACAGGCTTTATTAAAACCCTTTGCTTGTGAATTATGCTACAAGAAAAATGTATATATTTCGGGTTTAAAAAGACGGTTTATTTTTGTAGAAGCGCAAAAAAACCTTAATTAACCCCTGGGTGTAAAATTGCGCAATGAATTTTAGCCACCACAAATATGCTTTGTAGGTGTTACAATGGTTTTATTTTCTCGCAACAACAAGAGAAAAAATTGTAATTAACCCTTTTCTTGTGAATTAGGCTACAAAAAAAAAAAAAAATTTTTTTGGCGTTGAAAAAAGGGTTTATTTTTTTTCAGACCCAGCAAAAAAACGCTTAATTAACCCCTGGATGTAAATTGCGCAAATAGAATTTAGCCCCCACAAACTAGTAGCTTTGTAGGTGTTACAATGGCATTTTTTACGCCACACAACAAGGTAAAATTGTAAATTTAAACCCTTTTCTTGTGAATTGGGTTCCAAAAAAAAAAAAAAATATAATTTGCGTTGAAAAAAAAGGTTTATTTTTTTCAGCACACCAGCAAAAACAACGCTTAATTAACCCCGGATGTAAAATTTTCGCAATAGAATTGAGCCACCACAAATTGTAGCTTTTTTAGCGTGTTACAATGGTGTTTTTTTCGCCCACAAAAAGAGATAAAAAAAGTAAATTAACCTTTTCTTGTGAATTAGGGGGTTCCAAAAAAAAATTTTATTTTTGGCGTGAAAAAGACGGGTTTTTTTTTTTGTCAGCACACCAGCAAAACAACGCTTAATTAACCCGGATGTAAATTGCGCAATAGAACTGGCCACCACAAAAAAGTGTTTGTAGCGTGTTAAATGGCGTATTTTCTAGCCACACAACAAAAGATAAAAATTGTAATTACTTTTTTGTGAATTTGGTACAAAAAAAATATATATATTTTGGGGTTTAAAAAGACGGTTTTTTTTTTTTTCAGCCCCCAGCAAAACAAGCTTAATTTAACCCCCGGATGTAAATTGCGCAAATAGAATTGAGCAGCCAAAAATGAAGTGGTATTTTATTGTAAAAAAGGTTTTTTTAAATGAATCAACAGGAAAGGTTAGATCCCACTTGGATATTGAAAAGTATATGCAGCTGCAGTGGACGCACAAGGATTTTTGTCCAAAACCCCCAAAAAATCAGAAATTGAAAAATTTCAGGAAAGTCTCTGAGACAAGCTGAGACACCCCACAAAAATGTGTGAAAAAAACAGTTTTTAAAAGGCTATCACCGCAGCAGCCCTTCCCTGTCAGTACAGTGGAGGGGGTTGTTGAGCTCCCAGCGGGCGCTCGGTCTTATATAGTGCGGGGGAGTCACAGGGAAACCCCGGTCTCTGATTGGCTTATCTTGCCATTTTCTGCAGGCTATGCCCTTCTTCCCCCCAGAGTGCTTTGCCCCATGTAAGCCATGTGCTCGCAGCCCTTTTTCAATCAAAAACACACTTCGTTCACCCCAAGTACCCCAAAGTTCGATTCTTGAACGAAGTTTTCCTGAATTCTAAAGAATTCCCCTTCGTTAGAATGATTTTCCCTCTCTAATGCTATCTTTATAGCTGAAAATTTTTTTTTTTTCTGTTTACGGGTGTAAGTCTTTTTTTTTGCGGGATGAATGAGTTTTAATTGGCTCATTTGGTGTTGATATGATTTTTTATCATTTTTATTTCTTTTTCGCGCAATTCTGTTTTACAGTTTTTTTTTTTTACGGCGTTCCCATAAGGGTTAAATTAAAAATGAAGTTTTAGGGCAGGTGTTTGCGTGGGAAACCAAAAATGGGTAGTTTTTTTTATTTTATTTTTTTTTTTTGGGCGATTGTGTTTGTAAGGGTTTTAAAACGGTTTTCGTGTTTTTATTTTTTTTTTCTATATGTGTTTACTTTTTTTAATTTTTGCATTGTGGGCATGGTGAAGTCACCGCACAACCCGGATGCTTTCATTAAGCATCTGGGCTGTCGGGTAAGGGACCAGCTGCGGCGTCTCCCCGCTCGCTGCGCTGATCACAAGCAGGAGGGGTTCACTCCTCCTGCCTGCAGCTTCGATGTCGGACAATGAAGGTCGCGACATCGAAAAGGGTTTAATCCCGCGGTGGTGCTCACCGCCCGGGGGGGATGCGGATGTGCCAAGGGAATATACCCCTGGCCCCTGCCCCGACTTTGGGGCTCCGTTTGTGGCTTTCAAAACACCCTGAGTCAAGGTTGGGGGGGGTTCCCCCAAATGACAAAATGGGTAGTCAAATGTCAGTAAGGGGCTAAAAAATGGACAGTTTTCAAAAAATGGGCCCTTGTGTGACGAAAAAAGGAACCTGCCCTCACCCGGACACACTTTTCCACCCTTAAGCATGGTGGGAGGAGGTTTTGCTTTGAGGGATGGGAAAGTGCTTTAGTTTTGGGGAAGGATGGAGTACATAAGGGGGAATCATGGAGGAAAACCTGTTAGAAGCTGCAAAAAAATTGAGATGAGGTGTAGGTTCACCCTTTCCAGCAGGACAACGACCGTAAACATCCAACAAAAGCTACAATGGAAGAGTTTAAATCAAAGCATTTTGTGTTATAATGGCCCATTCAGAGTCCAGATCTAAATCCCATTGAGAATCGCTGTTCTTAAACACTCCCCAATCAATCTGACTGAGTTGCAGCTGTTCTAGCAGCTTAAGGTGGTCCTACAAAGTACTGACTCAGAGAAAAGGGAGTAGGGAGTTGAATACACATGCAGATTTGTAATTATCAAAAATTTGGAAAAGCACATTTAATTTTTTTTCATACATCACAAATACTTGCAATTTTGTATTGCTCTTTCACATAAAATATCAATAAAATAATAATAATAATAATAATAATAATAATAATATTAATAATAATCTTTATTTATATAGCGCCAACATATTCCGCAGCACTTAAAAATACATTTAAGCAAAAGTTCAAGGGTATGAATACTTTTGCAACCTAATTTATATTCGCCAACAAGAATCTCAAAAAAACTTTATATGTTTAATGGGAACCATATTACCGTAGCAGTACGTAAAATCACTGCTTAGTTTCTACTATGCAAATCAATTGGTTTGAAGTAAGTCAATTGCCTAGAAATAACAAGTGGGTTGTGCATGATCAGATTTACCGTGTGTTAATGGCAGCAATAAGGTTAGCAGAAGACACTCATCACCTCTACATACAGACATAATAAGCTACATTATGGTATTACTTAGTAAAATTAGATATTAAGATGATCCATTTAAAGGTGGTAATAAAAATTAGGGGTATTTGGCTTTTGCCTGAATATTCATGAAGAACATAAAATTTCTTGAAATTTTTTTGAAATGAACTAAATGAAACCATCTCTTAACTTTAGAATTCACATTACCAACTGTTCAATGTCTCATTACTTTTTGCTGATCTCAAACAAGAAGCTTAATAGCAAAATTCACAACAGGTGTTTTATCTCTGAATCTCCCAATGAGTTTAGGGAATCAATTTGAATTAGGATTTAAACAGTCATCCTGACTTGTACCTTACCTGGTTGGTATATAACGCTCTCCTAGACATCTTCAACATTGTTGGCGGCCATCATTTCTGTTCAAAGTGACTCTCATAACTGAACAGGACTGAGGACCACTAGTCCCTCATCCAGTGTAGATGCTCCCTGGCCCATGCAAGACAATGATGCCTGTGCCTGGTGGTGTGGTCAGGTACCCTTGCTGGTCGTCTACCAAACAGACCATGCTGATGTAAACCATTACAAATGGTCTGACATGACACTTGGGTGCCTCTCACCTCCCTTAAGTGGGCCTGGAGTTGTGTGGCATTCATTATACAGTGCCGCAGGGCATTGTTTGCAATGAAGCGGTCTTCAGTGTTTGACTTTTTTGCTTTTCTGTGACTCTTCTAGTCTCTCTATATCTCTGTTGCAACCTGCTGATGATACTCCAAGCTCAGTGGCCACATCTGTCTGAGAACATCCTACTTGATACCTTGCAATGGCAAGGTACTGTTGATCAATTGTAAGGTGTTGTCTTGGTCTCATGATGCCAAAATGTGAACAGCATGATGAGGAGAACTGTTTAAATCCAATTCACTTGTGTGAAGGCCGATGCGTGTTTCATAGTAAAAAGCAATGTAAATCACATTGCTACTTATTTGATACGCGTTTGGGGTCCGACACGTATCTAAAAGCGTATGTTCACACGGACTCAACACGCCGTGAGAACATACACTAATACAAACAATCTAGGGCCTATTTTAACCCTGTCTGAGTACCTCATCATGCCAGTAAGAAGCTATGGAACGGGCTCACTTGCTGAGTCCGCTTCATTGGCGGGTGTTGGCTGTTAATTATAGCTGACATCAGCCGCTATCGTGCTGAGTGTTTACCATGGCAGGTGGAAGTCTAATATGAAGGCTTCCATAGCCACTATGTTGGTGCTTCTGTTACCTCCTGACTTAGGCAGGAAGTAGTAGTACCACCATCTTGGTAAACCCATCTGTATTATCTATGTTATATAAACAATGCAGAATGGTGTACAACCAATCAAGCTCCCTAGGGGAATTACAAGTACAAATGTAAAAATGAAAAAAATATATTAAAAAGTTCAAAACATTAGCCATTTTACAAACGAAATCAATAAAAAAGTTACTCATAATTGGCACTGCTGCACCCGTAAAAGTCCACTCTAATAAAATACTATCTAGTTTATTCCTTATGCTGAACACTGTAGGGAAAACAAATCCCAAATGCCCAAATTGTGGGTTTTTTGGTTATTTCACATCCCCAAAAAGTTGGAATAAAAAGGGATTAAAAAGTCACATCTATCTCAAAATGGAACCAATAAAACTATACTTCCATCCTGCAAAAAAGTAGCCCTATTCATGTTCATAGGTGGAAAGACAAAAACGTTATTGGTCAAAGCACAAATTTAAGAAATAGAGAATGATTAAATTTTTTTTAAGTACTAAAACATAACGAAAACTCTACATATTTGGTACCACCAAAATAATACCAACATTCAGATAACACATCATTTATATTGAAGCGTAAACACCATAAAAACAAATCCCCCGCAAAAATGAGGCAAGTACATTTTTGTTTTTTTTTCACATTTCCCCCTAGTTATGACTCTTGGAAAGCTGTGAGGAAACAAAATGAAGAGGCAAAAAATTATGACCAGCTGTTGTTAACAGTTCAAGGAAGCCAATTATATATTAGTATGTTTTCTGAAGTATGGAAGGTAATTCAACTACGCAGAGAAAAGCCACGCAAACACACGAAGAGCATGCAAGAGCATCACTGGTTAGATGTGAACTCAGAACCCTTGTGCTGCAGGGTAACAGAGCTGACAACTTCAGTTTGTTAACAACCAAAACAAACCCCAATATTTATTGACTTGATTTTATTCCCCAGAACCCACAAAAATTTCAGACCAAGACACTAAACACTATAGGGTGTTATGCCATGCACATAATTGTTTTTGTTGGGTATTTGCAAAGGATAAAGGGTTTACAGAAAAAAATATACTACATGAATGCAAAACTACAAGAAATGTTAAGGGGGATGTTTGGTTGCAGTTCTGGGTTTGGTTTTAATTTAGCTTTATGAAAAGCTGCCAATTGAAACTCATTTGAATGGAGCAGCCACTGGCGTTGGCAGCTCTGCATATTTGTCTCGGTGACTGTGTTGGCTTGTGTGTGTGACAAAGTGTGTTTTGACTACTAGTGATGCCACCAGTTTGTAAAAGCACTGTTACCAAAATGTACATTAATTGCAATGGGCAAACTGGAGTACTTTTGGGGTTTTTGGTTTGCAACGTAGAAAAAATTTCATATTGTAACAGATTTTTTTTTTGGTTTGTTTGCAAGGGTTAAATGCACCATAGTTATGAAAGGGTGTACAAAAGTGTTTATCTAACTGAACAGCAATGCTTTAACTGATTAAAATTACTTGTAGCATAAAACCCCCGGCCGGGAAAAGGTTTTTGGGGGCCCAGGGGCAGTAAGCCAATGGCCCCCCCCCCCCCCCTCGCTCTAAAAAAAAAATACCCCCCCCACCAACACTAATTTCCTCTCACCCTCGCCAGGTCCTGTCACAAATTTTCTGATTTTCCACATAGCCCCCCGCCCATCTCCTCAGCAGTCCCCGCACAATGAAAATCAGCGCGAAAAATTTTTGCATTTTCAAAATCGCCCCCCTCCGTTGACAGTGTAATACCCAAAAATAACGCACGAATAATCCCCCGATCATGGGAAAATCTCCCAGAAAAAAAGATTGTTACTAAAAACACTCCACAAAACCAAGCCCCAAAATATCTACTAAAGGCTCAAAAACCCTGCCAGACCCTGCCCGAAACCAACCCCCACACGGGCTCTGATTACTTTAAACCCCCGCCTACGGGGGGCCATATATGGTAGATATTTTTTGTATTAGAGCTTGCGACTATAAGTGATTACACTGCAGTTACATTTAGTGACTCACAGGAACTCTTTTCTGTCCGTCGTTCACTTTCCCTTTCTTCTCATCCGGGGTTTACACCTTCAAGTGGTTTTTCCCCGGCCCAAACTCATCCCGAGGATTTTGGGCACAAAAATCTTAGATCCCACATTTCCAGTAAATCCTAATTATAGATATAATCCCCTTAGTAACAGGATATGTAGCCCTCTCAGTCAGGCAGGTATATAGATATTGCCCCTTTTGACAGGTAGATATAAATATAGGGCACTCAGGGAGGTATAAGCTAGGGGCCAGGCAAATATATAGCAGGGGTTCAGGCAGGGTATGGGGGCTAAGGCGGCGATGGGGGTCAGGCAGGGTATGGGGGCCCCAGGGAGGGGTTAGGGCCACAGGGAGGCTATGGGGGGCCCCAAAGGGAGGGCATATAGGGGCCACGGAGGCGTATGGGGGGCCACAGGCAGGGGTATGGGACCTCAGGCAGGGGGTATGGGGGCTTAGGAAAGGGTATGGGGGCCACAGGCAGCGTGGGGGCTCAGGGAGGCGTATGGGGGCACCAGGCGGTTTGGGCCCAGGCAGGCATAAGGGGCCCAGCAGCCGCAGGGGGGGTCAGGGAGGGGATATGGGGCCCAGGCGGCGTAAGGGGGGACAGGCAGGCGTATGGGACCTCAGGCAGGCGTATGGGGGCCCAGGGAGGGCTTAGGGGGCCACAGGCAGGGTAGGGGGTTCAGGTGGCGTATGGGGGCCCCCAGGGGGGGCATATAGGGGCCCCAGGCAGCTATAGGGGCCACAGGCAGCCATACAGGGGTCAGGCAGGATATAGGGGGACATGCAGGGGTATGGGGGCTCAGGCAGGCGTATGGGGCCAAGGCAGGCGTCGGGGGGCCCCAGGGGACTATGGGGCCACAGGCAGCCGTATGGGGGCTCAGGCAGCAGGGCCACAGAAGGCTATGGGGGCTAGCAGGCTTATGGGGGCACCAGGGGAGGGATATAGGGGCACCCGGCAGGCATTATAGGGGGGCCCAAGCAGGTATTAAAAGGGGGGGCCCAGGCAGGTATTATAGGGGCCGCAGGGGAGGCATTATAGGGGGCCCCAGGCAGAATAGGGGGCCACAGGCAGGCATTAAGGGGGGGCCCCAGGCAAATTATGGGGGCCGCAGGCAGGGATTTTGGGGGGCCCCAGGCAGGCGTATGGGGGGCACCAGGCAGAATATAGGGGGGCCACAGGCAGGCATTATAGAGGGCCGCAGGAGGCGTTGGGGCACAGGAGAATATAGGGGGCCACAGCAGCATTAAAGGGGGGGCCGCAGGCAGGGATTATGGGGGGGCAGGAGGCATTATGGGGGCCAGGGGGGGATTAGGGGCCACAGGCAGGGTATGGGGGCCGCAGGAAATAAGGGGCCACAGCCAGGCTTATAGGGGCCCGGCAGGGACATTTGGGGGCCCCAGGGGGGATATAGGGGGCCACAGGGGAGGCTTATGGGGGCCGCAGGGGGGGATATAGGGGGCCGCAGGCAGGCATTATAGGGGCCGCAGGGAGGCTTTGGGGCCGCGCAGAATATAGGGGGCCACGGGAGGGATTAAGGGGCCGCAGGGAGGCATTTTGGGGGCCGCAGGGGAATATAGGGGGGCCCCAGGGAGGCTTTTTAGGGGGCCGCGGGAGGCATTATGGGGCCCCCAGGGGGTATAGGGGGGGCCCCAGGAGGGATTATGGGGGCCCCCAGGGAGCATTATAGGGGGGCCCCGGCGGGATATAGGGGGCCCAGGCAGGCATTATGGGGGGGCCGCAGCAGGGATTTTAGGGGGGCCGAGGCGGGGTTAGGGGGCCCAGGCAGGCATTATGGGGGCCACAGGGGGGATATGGGGGGCCACAGGCAGGCAAGGGGGCTGAGGCAGCATTTTAGGGGGGGGCAGGGGGATATAGGGGGGGCCCGGCAGGCATTATGGGGGCCGCAGGGGAGGGCTTATGGGGGGCCCCAGGCGGGAAAGGGGGCCAAGGGAGGGTATGGGGGGCCGCAGGGGAGAATAAGGGGGCCACAGGCGGCATTATAGGGGGGCCGCAGGCAGGCATATGGGGGGGGCAGGCAGAATATAGGGGCCACGGGAGGGATTATAGGGGGGGCCCAGGGCAGGCATTATGGGGGGCCGCAGGGGAAATATAGGGGGGCCCCAAGCAGGCATTATAGGGGGCCCCAGGCGGCATTAGGGGGGGGAGGGGGGGATATAGGGGGCCACAGGGGAGGCATTATAGGGGCCCCCAGGGAGGATTATAGGGGGCCGCAGGGGGGAATGGGGGCCCAGGGAGGCATTGTGGGGGCCGCAGGCAGGGGATTATGGGGGGGCCCAGGGGGGAAGAGGGGCCACAGGGAGGATTTGGGGGGGGCCCGGCAGAATATAGGGGCCACAGGCAGGCACTTAAAAACAACAACATTAATACTTACCCAATTCCCGGGCGCGCGCTCCTCTTCGGGCCCCGCCTCCAGCACCGGACGCTCCTCCGGCAGCTCCTCGGGCGCACGGCCTGTGACGCGCTGTGCGCCCGAGGAGAGGCAGCGTTGCGATGACATCACATCATCGCGACGCTGCCGGCTGAGGCGCATGGAGCCGCGGCGGGTCCTCAGCGCTGTGAGGACCCGACGGCCCCGCTGTGTCGGCCCTGCGGCTCACCGGAGGATCCAGCGCTCCTCCGGGGAGCGGGCCCGACACTGTCTGCGGGGCAGGGAGCGCTTGCTCTCTGCTCGCAGAAGCGGTCACAGAGACCGCCGGCGCTTCAGGCCCACGGCAGCGGCCTGGATCCCGGCGAGGGTCGGGGCCCTGACGGCGCCCCTTAGGGATAGGCTGAGGTAGGCGCCCTAGGCGGTCGCCTACCTTGGCCTACCCGTCGTCCCGGCCCTAAATAACCCTGCCTTCTTAGATTGAAAAAAACTAAAGTTTTTATTTCTATTTCTTAGTTTAAAAACGGAAATATCTTCTGGACATTTTTAACCAAAATTCAGTGCTGAATATTAACAGTTCCTCATTGATAAAAGTCTGCCTTTAGTGTTCTTGGGTTATCAATTTTGTACAATGCTGCAATAAGGCTGCACAAGACCTCAACAGTATGGCTATGTCTACACAAGACTGGTTTTTGGTCGGATTTTCGGCAGATTCAGTATTTATAATCCGGTGAAAATCCGACTATAATCAGTGCCTCATAGAGAGCAATATAAAAAAGCACAGATTTTTTTCCAGTTGCTTTTGAAATCCGATGGATTCTGCTGGATTTTAAAACATGCCCTATCTCCTGCCAGATTCCCGTACAATCAATGTACTGGCCCGGCGGGAAATCTGAAAACTGACCGCGGTTTCTTGCGTAAACCCGCGCTAAAAAGTGTTAAAGTGCTGTCAGATTTTGGACAGCATTTTAACATTTCTGTGTAGACACTACCTATCTCTGTATGCCGTTAATTTTATACAGAAGCATATGGGCTTTCCTTATGTTGGATTTTGTATAAATCAGCTACAGTGGGGGAAATAAGTACTTGAGACACTGGCAATTTTGCAAGTTTTCCCACCTACAAAGAATTGAGGAGAGGTCTGTAATTTTTATCGTATTTACATTTAAACTGTGAGAGACAGAATTAAAAAAAAAATCCAGAAAATCACATTGAATGATTTTTAACCCCTTAATGACTTTGGACATATGCATACGTCCAGGTCGTTTGGGGGTTAACGCACCTGGACGTATGCATACGTCCTGAGGATAGCGCAAACTGTAAAACAGAGTTTGCACGATCGCTGCGGTATGTCAGCTGTATATTATCCATCGGCCCTGATCAGAGATCACTTGGTGGGGTGGGGGTGGATGGCAATTAACCCCTTAGTTATCGTGACCTCTAGGTCGCGATAACTAAGCGAGACACAGAAGGAGCAGACTCACAGACTCACTATTGTGCAGCTGCTGTCTCCTATCTGGCAGCCCGGAAGGCATTGTAAACCTTCTGTGCTGTCTGTGACGTCACCATGCCCGGCCGTGCCGTGTGGGCATGGCCGGACATCGTGAGTGACAGATGCCATAGAACCGTACACAGTAATAAGCTGTGTATTGATTTTTTATTATAAAAAAAGATTTTCCCAATGGGAAAAGTAAAAAAAAAAAAAAGGTGAAAAAGTAAAAAAAAAGTGAAAAAACAGTAAAACACAAACACGAAAAATAAAATAAAAAGACGTACAAAGCCCTTTTTCCCTTTTGGAATGCCAATCGCCCCAAAAAAGATCAACAATAAATAAAGTACACATATTTGCTATCGCTGCGTGCATAACGACCTGCCCTATAAATCTGTCATTTTAATTAACCCGGATGGTGAACACCATAAAAAAAAACAGAAAAATCAATCAGTTAAAGCTCCAGTTCGTCTCGTAATGAAAAATCCCTTAAACAGCTTGTATATGGACAAATATAAAATTTATTGCTATCAGAAGATAGTGATGCATAAATAATGTTTTACATAGTAAAAATACTTTTTTTTTTTAAAATAGCACTTCAACATAAAAAATTATATAAATTGGGTATCGTCGTAATCGTATAGAATAAAACTAACTTGTCACGGATACTGCACAGCGAGCGCTGTTAAAAAATAAAATAAAAACACTATTAGGATTGCAGTATTTTCTTCACCCTGCCTTCCAAAAAATGGATTTAAAACCAATCAAAAAGCCTTGTCTCCCCAAATATTATAACAATAAAAACATCAGATAAACTCTAAAAAACAAGCCCCTAAACATGTCTGTACACAGAAAAATAAAAAAGTTATGGCTTTCAGATTATGGCGATGCAAAAACATTTCCTGTTTGAATAAAAGTGTTTTTATTGTGTAAAAGCAGTAAAACATAAAAAAAATGTATAAATTGTGTATAGCTGTAATCATATCAACCTGCTGAGTAAAGCTTACATGTCATTTATACAACACGGTGACCGCTGTAAAGAATAAAAATTAAAAACACTTCCAGGATTGCTGTATTTTGTTCAAAATGCCTCACAAAAACCTTAATAAAAAGTGATCAAAGCATCATATGAACCCTGTAATGGTACCAATAACAAGTCATCCTGCAAAAAACAAGCCCTTACACAGCTCCATACACAGCAAAATAAAAAAGTTATGGCTCTCAGACTATGACGATATTAAAGCACAGTTTTTTATAAATGTATTTATGTTATGTAAAAGTAATAAAACATAAAAACTTTATAAAATTTATATCATTGCAATTGTACGGAATCACATAGTAAAGTTAAATGTAATTTATACTGCACGGTGAATGCTGTAAAATTGAAGCCCAAAAAATAATGGCGGAACTGTGTTTTTTCCTCCCCATTTTCATGGCCCAATGCTAATAAAACTAAGGAACACCTGTGCACCCACAATACACCCCTAGATGAGATCCATGAGGGGTGTTAAAGGGGTTGTCTCACTACAAGGATTGCTTTTTATGTTAAAGATCTTGCAAAAACAAGTCACTTTTCAATATGTGTCCATTAACAGTGTCCTACCTATTCTGAGATTTCCCCTCTTGTATGGGCTGCATCAGCTCTGGTGGTCACTATAGCTACAGACCTGTTTGATCTCTCCTGATAGGCTGCCAGTGCTGGTCATTATAGCTACAGACCTGGCTTCTGCTGCAGCCTAGTAGAAGCCAGTAAACACGCCCCTGAATTTAAAGTGAAACCAAGAAAACAGGACTGTGGTAACATGAATCAATGTAGTGAGACAACCCCTTTAAATCCAAAATAGGGTGACTTCTGGAAGATTTCACCTGTTGTGGTACTGTTGGGGCTTTGCAAATGCTACATGGCACCCACCAAAATCTGCGTTCCAAAAGCCAAATACAGTGCCTTTTGAAAGTATTCGGCCCCCTTGAACTTTTTAACTTTTTGCCACATTTCAGGCTTCAAACATAAAAATATAAAATTTAAATTTTTTTGTGAAGACTCAACAATAAGTGTGAAACAATTGTGAAGTGGAACGAAATTTATTTGATATTTTAAACTTTTGTGAAAAAAAACAAATAACTGAAAAGTGGGGCGTGCAATATTATTTGGCCCCTTTACTTTCAGTGCAACAAACTCATTCCAGAAGTTCAGTGAGGATCTCTGAATGATCCAATGTTGTCCTAAATGACTGCTGATGATAAATATAATCCAGATATATAATTTTTTATCTTCTTATTTATTAATACATATAAATATATATATATATAATAATGCAAACTTTGTGCCTAGTCTTCAAAACCGTACCATGTATACAAAAAATAAGAGCACAGAACACTTAGCTGATTTCAGCGAGTCCTTTCAAGGTAAGTGTGCAGATGAGCACGCCAACAAGTCATACAAACTACGTATAGTTCTCTATAGCAGGAGGGGTCCTGCTTTGATGCTGCTAAGGCACAGAAACACAGAGTGCAATAAGTAACATTGTGACGATAAATATAATCCACCTGTGTGTAATCAAATATAAATGCACCTGCTCTGTGATAGTCTCAGGGTTCTGTTTAAAGCACAGAGAGCATCATGAAGACCAAGGAACACACCAGGCAGGTCCGTGATACTGTTGTGGAGAAGTTTTAAGCCAAATTTGGATACAAAAAGATTTCCCAAACTGTAAACAACCCAAGGAGCACTGTGCAAGCGATCATATTGGAATAGAAGGAGTCTCAGACCCCTGCAAATCCACCAAGACCCGGCCGTCCCTCTAAACTTTCATCTCAAACAAGGAGAAGACTGATCAGAGATGCAGCCAAGAGGCCCATGATCACTCTGGATGAACTGCAGAGATCTACAGCTGAGGTGGGAGAGTCTGTCCATAGGACAGCAATCAGTCGTACACTGCACAAATCTGGCCTTTATGGAAGAGTGGCAAGAAGAAAGCCATTTCTCAAAGATATCCATTTAAAGTTTGCCTCAAGCCACCTGAGAGACACCAAACATGTGGAAGAAGGTGCTCTGGTCAGATTAAACCCAAATCGATAATTTTGGCCACAATGCAAAACTATATGTTTGGCGTAAAAGCAACACAGCTCATCACCCTGAACACACCATCCCCACTGTCAAACATGGTGGTGGCAGCATCATGCTTTGGGCCTGTTTTTTTTCAGCAGGGACAGGGAAGATGGTTAAGATTGATGGGAAGATGGATGGAGCCAAATACAGGACCATTCTGGAAGAAAACCTGTTGGAGTCTGCCAAAGACCAGAGACTGGGACGGAGATTTATCTTCCAACAAGACAATGATCCCAAACATAAAGTAAAATCTACAATGGAAAGGTTCACAAATAAACGTCTCCAGGTATTAGAATGGCCAAGTCACAATCGAGAATCTGTGGAAAGAGCTCAAAACTGCTTTTCACAAACGCTCTCCATACAACCTCACTGAGCTCGAGCTGTATTTCAAGGAAGAATGGGCAAGAATATCAGTCTCTCGATGTGCAAAACTGATAGATACATACCCCAAGCGACTTGCAGCTGTAATCGCAGCAAAAGGTGGTTCTACAAAGTATTAACTTAAGGGGGCCGAATAATTTTGCACTCCCCACTTTTCATTTTTTTATTTTTTACAAAATTTAAAATATCCAATAAATTTCGTTCCACTTCACAATTGTTTCCCACTTGTTGATTCTTCACCAAAAAATTTAAATTTTATATCTTTTTGTTTGAAGCCTGAAATGTGGCAAAAGGTTGAAAAGTTCAAAGGGGCCGAATACTTTCGCAAGGCACTGTAGCGCTCCCTCCCTTGTACGACCTGCCATGTGCCCAAATAGCAGTTTATACCCACATATAGGGTATTGCCATATTTAGAAGAAATTATGTAACAAAATTTGGGGGGGCTTTTTTTTCAGGATTCCTTGTAAAAATGAAACATTTTCAGCTAAAATTGCAGATTGTTGAAGACAAATATGTTAATTTTCATAGCCTAATGCTAAAAAAATTAGTGAAACACCTGTGGGGTCGATATACTCCCTGCACTCCTGGATATATTCCTTATGGGGTGTCATTTACAATATGGGGTCTTTTTAGGGGTATTTATTACGTTTTAGCACCTTGGAGTGTCCGCAAACCTGAAATGGCACCTAAGTAAAATCGTATTGAAAATGAGACCCCAGAATCCAGAAGGTGCTCCTCCTATTCTGAGGCTTGCGGTTGAGCCAAAGAGTGCACTAGGGCCACATATGGGATATCTCTGAAAACGGAAGAATTTGGGGAATCAATATTAAGTAGCAGTTACCTGGTCACATCTACCGTGTTCCAGTGAATAATGGATACAAATTTTAAATCTACAAGAAAAATGAAATTTTTAAATTTCATCTCCACTTTGCTTTAATTTCTGTAAAATATTTAAAGGGTTAACAAACTTCCTAAACACTGTTGTAAATACTATAAGGGGTGTAGTTTCTTAGGTGAAGTAATTTATGGGGGTATCTAACATGCAGGCTCCTCAAGGTCAAGTCAGAACTGGATTGGTCCTAAAAAAATTTATATTGCAAATTTTCTTGAAAATGTGAGAAATAACTACTAAATTTTTAAGCCCCCCCTAATGTCGTTAAAAAATAAAAAGACATTTAAAAAATGATGCCAACCTACAGTGGACATATGGTAGAAGCTAGTTATAAACTATTTTGTGCTGAATAATTATCTGTCTTGTTCGCAGAAATGTTAGAACTTTGAAAATTACAAATTTTTCCAAATTTTCACAAAATGTTGATATTTTTCACAAACAAACAAGGATTGTATGGACCAAAATTTCTTACTAACTTAAAGCACAATGTGTCATGAGCAAATAGTCTCTGAATCACATCGATATGTAAAAGCATTAAAAAGTTATATTCACAAAAAGTGACAGATGTCAGATTTAAAAAAAAAATCTCTGTGAGGAAGGCCGAAACTGGCTGGGTCCTTAAGGGGTTAAATTATTCATTTCCATTTTATTGCAAGAAATAAGTAATTGATCACCTACCAACCAGCAAAAATTCTGTCTCTCACTGACCTGTTAGTTTTTCTTTAAGAAGCGCTCCTACTCTGCATTCGTTACCTGTATTAATTGCACGTTAGAACTTGTTACCTGTATAAAAGACATCTGTCCACACAATCAATCAATTACACTCCAAACCCTCCACCATAGTCAAGATCATAGAGCTGTTTAAGGGACAAAATTGTAGACCTGTACAAGGCTGGGATGAGCTACAGAACAATAGGCAAGCAGCTTGGTGAGAAGGCAACAACTGTTGCCTCATTTATTAGGAGATGGAAGAAACACAAGAAGAATGTCTATGTTTCTTGGTCTGGGACTCCATGCAAGATCTCGCCTCGTGTGGTAAGGATGATTCTGAGAAAGGTCAGGAATCAGCCCAGAACTACAAGGGAGAACCTGGTCAATGATCTGAATAAAGCTGGGACTACAGTCTCAACGATTACGGTTAGTAACACATTATGCCGTCATGGAGTAAAATCCTGCAGGGCACCCAAGGTCCCCCTGATCCTGGCAGCACGAGTCCAGGCCCGTTTGAAGTTCACCAATGACCATCTGGATGATCCAGAGGATGCATGGGAGAAGGTCATGTGGTCAGATAAGACCATAATAGAACTTTTTGGTATCAACTCCACTCCGTGTTTGGAGGTAGAAGAAGAACGAGTACAATCCCAAGAACTCCGTCCTAATCGTGTAGCATGGAGGTGTAAACATCATACTTTAGCCGTGCTTTTCTGCAAAAGGGACAAGACAACTGCACTGTATTGAAGGGAGGATGAACAGGGCTATGTATTGCAATATTTTGTCGAAAACAACATTAATTGGATTCGGATCCGATCCCTGCTGGTAGTGGTGGGTGTCTGCTGTGATTAACAGCTGTCGCCAACCGCATTTGTGGGTGACAGTTGTTATCTCCCTGCATAGTCTGACACGTCCAATCAGTGCTAAAAAAGGTGCAGGGACACAACCATTTTAACCCTTTCCCGCGAACGGTCATAATAATGTGGCTCTTTTTTTCTCCCTGCTTCCAAAAGCCATAACTTTTTTATTTTTCCATCTACATAGACACATGAGGGCTTGTTTTTTGCAAGACAAGATGTACTTTTTAATCGCACCATTTTCCATGCCTTATAATGCATTAGGAAACCTAAATAAAATTCTAAGTGGGCGAAATGTGAAAAAAAGTACTTTCCCCATGTATGCAGAAGATTTGTTTTATGGCGTTTACGCTTCGGTATAAATGATGTGTTATCTGTATTCTGCAGGTCGGTAGAATTCCGATGATATCAGATATTAAAGCCTTTCCGTTATATTGTAGTACTTTAAAAAAAAAAAACATTTTCAAAATCATTTTCTGTGACCAATAACTTCTATGGACCTGGATGAGGGTGCATTTTTTGCAAGCTGAAATGTAGTTTTTATAGGTGTTATTTTGGGATACATGAATTACATTTTGATCACTTTTTGTCCAATTTTTAGGAAAATTACCAAAAAATGTGAAATGACCCCAAAAAAAATCACAATTTTGGCATTTGGAATTTTTCTCTTCCACCATGTTGAATGGACAGGACAAATGATGTTATATTTTAATAGATCGGACTTTTGCAGACGCAATGATACCAATTATGTGTTAACTCTTTTTTTTCAATCTTTTATTTGTAAAATGGCAAAAGGGAGGAGATTTGAACTTTTAGTATATATATATATATATTTTTAAAATAATTTTAAAACTTTTTTTTCTCACTTTTACATTGTCCCGCTACGGTACTTGACCACTGGGGGGCGTGATTGATTGTACAGCGAGTGTGTCCGATCCATATCTCTGACAGGAGGTAACAGAAACGATTATCATGATGGCTATGGAAGCCTTCATTAACCCCGTAAGCGAAATGCCTAAAAAGTACTTCTGAAAAGAACTCCTGAAGAGTAATTCTACAGGTTATTACAGTCATGTGGTTACCTAATATGTGTAGGTATTTTTTCTTTGTGTGTAATGTATGCAAATTTATTTTTTACTAATTATTTATTTTATTTAATTTTTTTTCACACTTTCTTATGTTTTTTACTTTTTTTTTAAATCCCATGAAATGATAACTGTTTTAATTTTTTTTTTTTTTACATTTAGTAATATATTAGCATATTTATATATGCTAATACATTATCATCTGTGTCAGTTTGATACAGTCAGCAATCAGGGCAGCACATAGTGTGCCCTGATGGCTAGCTTGTTACACAGTGTGCCCTGCGGCTACACTAGGTCCCCAGGGCTGACTGTGCAGCCATTCTCCGGGCTCTGTCGGGTCACCGGGAGTCCCGATCACCAGACAGAGCAGGGGAAAGCCCTTTGCTTATGCTGCAGTCACGAACTGCAGCAATCATGGTGTTAACCGCCGGGGAGCAGAGGTTTCCTCCACTTCCCAGCGCATGCAGAGACTTGCCTGGAAACAGTGGATGGAGTACAGCTCGGCTCCTAGTGCAGCTGCGGCGCTGGGAGCTGCAAAACACCTCTTCTGCAGCGACGTCAAACACGTTGCTGCAGACGAACGACCTGAAATATCTTTTGATGGCAGGCAGTCGTTAGAGGTTTAATCTTCTAACTGCTATTGTAACCTATTAGCACCCTCTGATCTCCCTCTACAGGGATGCCGATCGGAGAGAGGAACAGTGTAAGCCCACTACATAGTACCTTACTGGTATTATCACATACCTGTACATCACATGTCGATAAGGGGTAAAACCTTGAATGGTAACACTTATCTGACTGATTAAATAATACAATTCTAAAAGTTATAACAAGGGAACAGCACAACAGTATTAGGGTATGTTCACATGGCTTATTTTGAGGCATAACTGCGGGCGTATTTTAACACGTATTGCACTTAATATGCGGCAAGATGCGCGCCGCAATTACGGTAATCCATAGCTCTCATAGAGAACTATGGCTTACGACTCGTCCCCCCGTGCATGCAATACGATCGCATTGTACGCATGGGGAGATACGTGACATGTCAATTATTCGCGGCAATTACGAGCTGCGAGTAATGCATGTCAATGCCGCCGCCCCTCCCCCCGTGCTTTGGGAATATGCGCTGATCAGCGCGACTCCCAAAACACCCGCTGTATTGCGGCACGTACTGTACGCACCGCAATTACGCCGTGTGAACATACCCTTAAGGTGCTTTCACACAGTGCGTTTTTGATGCGGTTTTTTTTTTTTTTTTGCTGAAATGTACAGCATAATTTACTGTGCATTTCTGCAAAAAATGCACAAAAAAACCATCAAAAACGCACCAAAAATGCTCTATGTGAAAGCACCCTTAGAAGAGGCTCAAGAATTGTTATTTAACAGAAGTATTTACTGTTACAGATCCCCTTTAACTTGACCTCAATTATACAACTTTTTGTGTTATCTGCTCTGATCTCTAAACAAAAGCTATAGAGAAGCTGTGAAAAAGATAAGATAACATTCTGTCGTGATATTCTGGTGTGCTATCTGTCAAATTTAGTCTGGTTACATCTGCAAATGATCATATTACATGCTTATACTTGAACATATAGTGAAATGATGACAGGATATTTATATCTAGTACTGCATACATTAGTACAACTCCTGGCAAAAAAAATTGGAAACAACACTCAACCAGATATTTTACTTTGAAGGAAACAAGCAAGTCACAGAATTGATATCTGAACATTCTGGCTTTGTGAAACAAATAAAAATACTGAAAAAAATTATCAAATCACTTGATGGTGAGGAAAATGATGGAATCATGAATCCATGTTACCTCTTTGGTGCTCTTCTTGAGGCTTTTATGATGGCCTTTCTTGTTTGAGATATGGACTTCATTAATGTTAATATTTTACATCAAGCTGATTCCAACCTTCTCGAAGTGTAGGGATTGAGCCTTGTCAGAGACCAATCATTTTTTTTTTACTCCATCAATTTTCAATGGGATTGAGATCTGCACTGTTTGCTTGCTATGTCATAGATAGAGATGGGCGAATTGATTCTAACGAAGTGGAATTCGTTTAGAATTTTAGGAAAACTTCGGTTCTGAACGAAGTCGAAGTTTGGGGTACTTCGGGTGGAACAAAGTTTGTGCTTTTGATTGATAAAATGGCAGAGAGCACATGGCGTTACATGGGGCAAAGAAAATCTGGAGGAAGAAGGGCATAGCCTGCATGACATGTGCAGAGATGAAGCCAATCAGAGACCGGCGGAATTCTGTGACGTCACCCGCAATATATAAGTCCGGGCGTGACGCGGAGCCCACACTCCTCTCACTGTACTGATCAGGGAAGGTGCTGCCGTGGCTGATTGTGATAGCTCTTACTGAAGAACTGATTTTTATACAGCGATTTTTGTGGGCTTTCTCAGCTTGTCTCAGAGACTGCTTCTCTTAACGTTCTATTTCTGTTTTTTTGGGTATTGTACTGAAATCCAGTGTGCGTCCACTGCAGCTGCATATACATTTTAATGCTATCTGCTCACCCAGCACATTGAATATCCAAGGGGGATCTAAGCCAGTTCCTGTTGTAAATTTATTTAAAGAAACAGCGGTTTTTACAATACACAACCAAATTCATTTTTGGCTGCTCAATTCTTTTGCGCAATTTACATCCATGGGTTAATTAAGCGTTTTTTTTTCTGCTGTGGGTGACTCAAGAAAACTCTTTTTCACCGCCAAAAATACAAATTTCCTTAGCCTAATTCCCCAACGAAGGTTTAATTACAATTTTTTTTTTTCTTGTTTGTAGCGAAAAAACACGCCCTTGTAA